>OOFE01005108.1:1809-15615 GCA_900323365.1 Monocentris japonica
TCTTCCCCACAGCAAACATGGGCTCTGTGCTGGGAGAAGCCTCCTCTATGAGGACATCAGGTTGGATTGTGCCAACCTCAATCACTGACTGATCATCTGGTTCCTCAGTGGGCTCTGACAATGATTCTGTGGTTTCAGTGCTTTCCACTGTGCTGGGTGGTGCTGGGAATGTGTCGCCACGGGGAACCGATTCTACCTGGGTTAAATTTTCACTTCTAAAGTCATCAATGTCAAAGACTGGTACGACTGTCGTTGTCAGGTCGTCAGTGTCCTCGATTTCCTCACTGATGGTGGTATGTGGCATGGCAGCAGTGGTGATAAACTCTTCCAGGACTTCTTCTTGGCCTGCTGGCGTGGGGCGAGGTGGAGCCATACTGGTTGAGAACATGGATGGAGGGTCTGAGTGTGGAGACCCCACATCTGTCCCTGATACAGTTTCAGAGGTCGGTGCTAGGGTAGTGATGGAGCTGATGGTAGAGGTGGTTGAGGAGGTCCGCATGGGGGGAGATGTGACTCCTATCACAGACACATCCACAAAGGAAGTCTGGTTGATCACCTCTCTCCTTCCTACAAAACATACAAGTGAGAGAGATATACAGCATTACAGTAAATGAATCCACATGAGCCTCCACATATAAATTCAAAACAAGGTAAGATTATGAAAATCATAACTTTATACTTAATACCCCTTTAAACAAAGGAATATTTAGTTAAGATAAAAATGGAATTGTTACACAAGGCTGGTGTGATTACAAGCAGTAACTAAATGTCCAACAATTTTATTTTTAGCATATTATTATTTAATCTGGGATCTTAAAACCATTCATTTCCTCTCTGTGTCTCCTTGGCTGGCACCAGAACACCATGTCTGCCAGATCACTCTGCCAGACAGCCAGGTCTCACACAGTGTTACACTCTCACAATACAGACATGCCAGAATTGAAGCAAAGAGCCAATGGTGTAAACCAAATGGTGACATCAAAACACTACAGGTTAAAATCTCATGATGTGGTGAGAAAAGTTACAACAGTGAAAGCGAAATAAAATAGATCATGCAAACAAAAAATAATGACTGATTTCCATTTTTGACACATTATTTATGATCACAAAGTCATGGAAGGCCATGAACCTGTTGCCCATAAAATATTGCGTTACCAAATTTTGTATACTTTTTAAGTAAGTGAAAATATGCAACTCTAAGACAAGACATTTGTGAGACAAGCCTATGAATCAAATACCAGGCAAGGAGCAACAGGCCACAGTTGCCATGACAGTGTGACAGGGGCATGAAAGTACCCAGAGTAAAACTAATCCTTAGAAACCTCAATGTCAAGGATGACTTTCTCTCCAAGCTCTGACTGTTTAAAACAAGCACTAACATAAATTCACCCTATGTTCTCAAAGACAAAGTGGAACCAGTATGAACTGAATCTGAAATGTTACTGAGCAAACAGCTTAAGCTAGAGCTTAATCACTGGAACCAAATCAAATCAGTGTCTTCATGAACGAAACAATGGTTGGCAAATAATCACAATTTGGTCTTGGTGTCCCTGTGTAACAAATATCATCATGTTGATCTCCTGTTTCATTTTCTTTCCCTTCTACCTGATGAAATGGGTTGTTATGTCATCAGTCCATGGCAGACAATTTAAGTGTAGTCATTTTCAAAGACAAGTGCACTTTGAATGTTTTTCTAAACATTTCCTAACTTGCCTGAAAGCATTCATATGACCTTTAAGGAATTAAACAGCATATAAACTTTTAGGAATCTAGCGCTCTGGTTTTGTTTGAATTGCCCTGAGCCTTCTTGTCTTCTGCTCTCCTCTCTGCCGTGCACTGTCTCTCCTCCCACGATCCGTCTGAGTGTTTATCAGTGCTTTCCTGTCATCCAGCAGTCCCTGATTTCTTTTTTTCAGCTGCCTGTGATGGCCCTCAATTTCATGATCATCTCTCTTTAGTCAAGATGAACAATCAATATCAATAGTCAAATTGGCTAGTTTTTCTGAAAGCTCTATTAATCAGCAAGTTTCCTTTACATCTTCTGTCTGTTTCCCATAAGTGAGTGTGTTTGGCGCTTTCTCTCCCTCTTCTTTCCTATTCCTCCATTCCCCCTGTGCTCACTCACTTACTCATACACATAAACAGCAGTGTAACAGCTTCAGGAGGCTTTCCTCAGTGGCACAGACAGATTGTGTAAAGCAGACGCCAGCTGTTGACTATTACACACTAGCCCTTTTTCTTCACAAAACTATCTCTGATGTAAGGTGTGAGACACGTTTTTTCCTAACAGGAAAAATAGAGCCTGCTCTGTTCAAAGTAAAGTGAGTGCATTATCTCACTGATGTTTTTGCACTGTTACTGAGGCCTTTGTTTTCTTCGGGCCAAACCAGAGACCAATCAGAGACCAATTATCCCCCTCTGCCCTCTGCCCCACACCTCCCTCCCTCTCTTTCTGTGTAGTCTAACTGACTTATGTTTACATAATATCTCTTTTTTGAGATATTATTGGTAGTGAGAAAGCAGGCAATGATGGAGTAAGACCCACCAAACAAGGGTACTCGAAAAGCACTTAGACAGGAATAAATACAGCACAACTGAGAAAGCTGACATGTAATACACAGAGCAGGAGGTGAGGGTGGCCTGTTTGTGTGCCCTCTGAACCCCATGGGAACTTATCACCCCAAGAGTTAGCCATGTCTCAGGGGCAGTAAATGGCTTGGCAGGGGATGGCTTATCTGTCCGACCCCTCATTTGTTAAGATGGAAAGGCCAGGTCAGGGGTCACCGAGGATGACTGGATTTAGAAGTCCAGCAGTAGCTTTGTCCATTATCCAAACGTCTGCTCTGATAAGTACAAGTGAGAATGACAGACAGAGGGCAAACTCTGACAGCGGAAATGAGAGAAGAAAGGCAAAAAGGTAGTTAGATAGTGAGACTAAAAAGGCTGACAGTTGCGGTATTAGTTACTTTTGCTACTTTGACCAGGGGCTGCTATCAGCTGTCATTTGGTTTTGCCCTGGGGATACTGATTAGTAAAGCACACTCACATTTTGAGGGATTAGTCTAATTGAACTAACTACCAGTGAACCATAACGTGTTGCTTGAGGCCCTAATTTTAGTGTTTATGAAGAACCATAAGCTATACTCTCCTTTCTTCCCATAGACACCATGGTTTGCAACAATGAGTGCATTTACATGCATATAGTATTCCTGATGATGATTTAAATGGCAGTCAAAGTCATTTTATGCAACTTTCATATCATAAAAATTACTAAAAAAAATAATAAATGGGATAAAATGTATACATGCCTCAACATCTTGGCTAGACAGGCTTCTTGTGAATTTCTCATAATTGGGATAAAGTATTGACAATTTATTTGGGTTTTTATGAATAGACTATTGGATGGACTATTTGAGAATTCTGAACAGGATCATATGTAAACAGTTTTAGTTCATTTCACAACTAAAACTACACCAATGAGGTTTTGTGAGGATACAGATTACCCTAGGTTGGAAGTAACAGGGGTAACTGTTCATGACTCTCCAGCAAACTATTGGTCAGTAATCCCTCCATTGGAATAAGAATTGGCCAGTCCATTAAGTTCAAAAAAATCAGGGCTTAGCATTATGATTTCACCCTCCTAGTGGCCAGTATTGTTGCTATGGAAACGGGAAACCAAAAGCCAAGCAAACCAAAAGACAGTGAGGTCAGTGAGTCGCCGTAGTGTGCAAGGCCAGTCAGGCACATAACACACAATGCTCACAAGAAAATGTCTGAGGCTGATGATGCTGTCATCAAACAAAAACAAGACAAAGACAAAAATCTAAATAAATAGAACAATTGATAAAAGACAAGATAGATGTTACACATGAAAAATGTTAATTTGGTTTATATGTGGGAATGTGTATAGAGATAGAAAGAAACAGAAAATCAAAGGGTGGGGGAGCAGGGGTTATACCCTGAGGAGATGAGATCATAGCTCCTCACAGTCCAGGCCTGGTTTTGAAAGGAAATTCTGGGTCTGTGCCCTCAATCATTGTCCATCTTAAATAAATAAACATGTAACATACAGTATATAGACCACTATACATTTGTATATACACCACTGTACAACATAGTGAGAACAAGACAATGTAAGTGAGTTTACCTTTAAAGCAGTAACCTCCCAGCTTGGTAGAGGATTCTGGGAAGCCAGTCTGATTTCTGTAGCGGTACATGGTCCTCACACCTAGCAGGCCTCCACCGCACTGCATCCTGGGTACAGCAACAGGATGTCGTGCGCTGCCATCGGAGAGCCAGCCATAGTCGCATCGGTCCAGGCCCTGTCGCCAGGCAGAGTGGAGCTGGCCAGGGGATGCCAGGACAGCATTCCTCTTCTTACACTCTTCATTGGCCTCCTCAAAAGTCATCTTGCGGGCAACGGGAGCATAGAACACTTCACCTGAAACAAAGAATACAAAATACATTGACAACTTAACTCTGAAGAAAATCACAGCTGTCTATTGAATCATCACAACATCAAAATGATCAGGAGCCATGATGCTGTCAGCCAGGTTCAATTCAAGTTAAATCCAATCAATTTAGGAAGGCGTTTTTATTCATCATTACCCAATCGCTTCATTTTTCATTTTTCATTTGGAATTGACCCGGACCTTGGAGCCAGCAGACAACTAAAACACAATCATTTGGGCTAATCTTGAGCTAGAGATGATCGGATCATTCTGGCCTTTCAGTAGAGACATTGCCCAATAACAGCTGACAAAAGTCACAGCTGTGCAGGGCTCAGGCCCAAAACATCTCCCACCAATCCTATTTAGGACAATAGTAGTTCATTCATTGCTCTATTATTCTGAGGTGGGATAGCAATGCTGACTATGTGCCTGGCCTGTCAATGAATGTGTCTGTGCTTCAGGTCATTAGGTTCCCCCTCAGTGGGTGAGTGAGTTATTTCATACCTTCTGTGTTTACTTCTGTACTTCTTGTTAGTCTGAAGGCCTTACCTCCAAAAATTAAAGTGCACTATGAACATTTCTCTTTGCTTACATCCTAATATAAATCAAAAATTACAGAAAGACAAGATCTTAATTGAAACCAAACAACATAGCGGGAGGAGGTGAGTGAGTGACTACATGTTTTCACTTAGGCTTGGGTGTAACTTTTCAAAAAAGAGTCCACAGTGGTTTCCACATCCCATTGATTTACTATGGCATTAAGATTAGGACATCGCCTTGCTTTCCACCCAGGAATGGCGTCCTTCTTTGAAGGCGGCGTAAGACATGAAACACACCACACCACTCAACCCTTTAGAGGACCAACGGGAAACTGCAGTTTGGCGCCCTCTGTTGAAACACTGTTGCTCCATTATGGCGTTGTTTACATAGTGATTTATTTATGCATTTGCATGTCAAACTCTTCAAGAGCATATGGAGATATACCCAAAATTAAGATGGTGAAATAAACACCATATTTAAGTTCTAGAATGGCTCTGGACAGTGCCCATGCTAGATGAGATTTCTATTCAAACAATAATCACTCTGCTGGTAACAAATTAAACTAAAAAGGATTTTACTGGACCTCCATCTCCAAGTTGCTTACACAGTAGGTACATCCCCATGGTTTACAGAGTGAAGGTGCACAGGAAATGATGCATTTGACATTTCTGGCAGCAGCAACAACCGTTTAGTTGGAATAAATAGAAGAAGAACTCAGCAGTTACTGGAGCATGACCAACGATAACCAAATACCACAAGTGTACTGGCATCCACAGAAACTCAATATTCATTAACAGGAATTCCAAGGAAAAGGACGTCACATCGCTGGCCACACTGTCTGATTGATTGACTGTTTGATCTCTGAGAAGTGCAACAGCAATAACTGCTTATCACCAAAGAGGTTGCCAAAATCAGTAAAACAAGTTACGCAGTACCACTTTAATGTCAGTCGTAAGCTGGCAATTACTCACAACCACTGTAATGTACTTTTAAGTAGAGTATGTTGGTGTATGTGTGCCTTGCATACACTTTAAAGAAACCTACATACAAGTCATGTACAGTACGCCTACAGTAACATCAAAGTGCATGTATAGTTAGGTGGGGGGATTTAACAGCTAACAGTGCAGGATGCATGTGCGTGTCCCTGGTGGCTGTGGGGTGGGGTGACATTCCCTGGCTGACACTAGTGTCTACATCTGCTCCTCAGCTGGGTCCCTTCATTAAGTGATGCAGATATCACAGTGCTGAATGATGGCTTCGTAGTCATCACCAATTGATTTGCAAATACTTGAATTTTCCAGTTCGCTGATCAAAACGACGGAAAGGAAAATGTGGTGATGAGGCAACAATTGCATAGGGAATAAGACTTAGGATTGGGAAATAAGAACAAGCATATGTGTGTGTGTGTCATGTCTAATGGTTTTCCTCCAATAATTTATGTTGACTTATTAGCATTGGCAATGATCCATACCTGGAAACAGATCCTGAAACAACTTACCTGTGTCACAATCATTTAAAGTTCAGCTTCAAGTACTGCAGCAGAATATCTATGGGAATATCTGGGCTCAACCGTACATATCCCAGATAAGAAGAAAAACCAGAGGACTGCCTGGGGTTTAGCAGTGTCAAGACTGACGTTAACACTTTCCGCCATGATTGGGGTTGAGTGTGTCAGCAGTCTCGGCGTGGATGATGAACAGACAGACTTCACGTAAGCAATGGTAGAGGCATTTGAAACACCCATTATCACATATTTGTTGGTGACTTTTTGAAAAACTGCTGAGAAGGTAAATGACTGAATTCTGTTTTAGAGTTGAGGTATTGGCAGCTTGTCTCTCACTTTCTGTTGAAATTAGTCGTAAAAGTAATTTGCTTTGGCACTGTGGTAATTTTGGGGTTTCTTTCTTCAGCTAGCGGTGCCATAAGTGCCTCTACATGACACCTCACAGCATCTTCTCATAACCCACAACATGTCAGGAGTTATGTCCAGAGAACTAGAACATACTAGTGTTGTGGTTGTGTCTTACCATCAAGCTTGTCTACATAGCAGTATACGTCATAGGTCTCTGTGGTTTTCCTGGTTCCATATGACCTAACCCCAGGTTTATTTTTCAGGTTGCCATGGCAGCCAGGCCTGGGATTGATGATTGGATATCTGTATGGAAAGAGGAATGATGAGCCATTTTAATACATAGGTTGAATCATCACAATGTTGTGCAGATCAACCACTTCAAAAACATTTTCTGACCAGAAGGGCAAGCAAGCATATGGTGTCATTGAATATTATTGTTGTGTAAAAGCAATGACTGAACAGCAGAGCCTGAAATCCAACAGACCTCACTGTCTGGTCAGCGATCCAGCCGGCATCACAGTGGTCAAAACCATCCTCATAGGCTGCTCTCAGTTGGTCAGCCGTAGCAATGGTTGCTCCAATGTTTTGGCAAGCCTGGACGGCCTTCTGGTAGTCTAAGGTGTACCTGCTGGTGCTTGCCCGGTAGTGAAAGACAACACCTGAGGACACATGAAGAAAAAAACACACAAATGAAGATGTGTTTAAGTGTTTAACAACAACATAGTGATCTGGAACCCCTAGCCATAATTCCAACACCATAAATCAAGGCAAATAGAAGAAGAAGAACTGGTTGATGAATCAACTTTATTTGGCTCTAACACATGTACACATGCAGTGAATTTCTTTCTTTGCATCCTACCTCTGACTAGATACACACACATCACCCCACACACATGCACTTTTCTGGTCAGAGGACAGCGCAGGCAGCAGCTACCGGACAGCGTGCCTGGAGCAGTTGGGGGTTAGGTGCCTTGCTCAAGGGCACTTCGGCAGTGTTGGTGGGCACTGTAGCTGTGGCACCAGTAATTTTTCAATCACCAGCTCACAGCTGGAATGTGCCCTCCTGGTGGTGCTGAGGATTGAGCCAGCGATCCTCTGGTGATGGGTTGGTCTCTCTAACCGCTAGTCCAACCTGCCGCCCCCCCAAATGTCTAATAAAGCACATGCCATGGGTGAAATAAATGAGTGCCCCAGTTTTTTGGGAAAGGAGGAACTTTGCAATAAACCATGAGGATAAGTGAAATACTCTTCAGTTCACCACAAATGAACTAGATAACTATGGATGATTTAGATTATGCCATGGCCCTGAAATACATGAAATCCCCATATTTGTGGACAGTAAACAATCCCAGAAGATATGATTGATGGTCCTAATTAACATTGCAGATAGGTGGAAGAGATGTCGTGCAGACTGTATACCAGAGAAAGCCAAAACTATCCCAGTATCCCCCACCCGTGTTTTCTACATCCCTGAAACATGAATTATATCTCCCAGAATACTTCTCAAAAGAGAGCATATACTGTAGAATATACTGTAATGGCCCTGGGTAAGGACTGCTAACCTGCTCTCCAAGGCAAATCTAACTTTTGGCTTGGACATAGTTCAATGCAGTTGCATCATCATATACTTCAGGTCATAGTTTGAAGCCTGTGTTAAATTGATGTTAGCAGTGGGATGACGCTGAACAATATAGAGGTGTGTCTGTGCATTAGACTTACAATTGTTCAGTGTGAGAACATGGGCTCTTGTTGGATGGAGGCAGAGTAAAGACCCTTGCTAGTACTCAACTCAACTCAATAACCGGCCCACCAAGTGGAAAGCTCTATTGGCATTGTGATTCCCGAGTCCATAGGGACACACAAGGTCATGGGTTTAGCTCTGCCTGTGTCAAGGTCTGCAATACCATCCACATATCAGGTTTCTGACTGATGAGGTTACAGGGATGAACATTGAAATTAAAGCATTATGGTATGGTATGGTTACTGAGAATTGTAGTTACTCTGTATAACTACTGGTTAGCTACTACTGTCAAGGAAAGCAGGAGGGTACTCATAATTACATCATACAGTTTGTATCCATCAGCACAGATTACATTTCACAACCCTCCCAGCAATCCCTTGCTGTATTTAAAGAGTATTTCGTAGCAACAATTTTAAAGATTTACACAATACTGTTCATCTGATCCCAGTATGATCTAGGTAGGGTATCAGGAAACTCTTACCATTGACATCAAGGTTAACTGTATCCTGTGTGTCCTCAATGCCGTACATGACCTCACAGCGGTAAGTGCCCGCATCACTGGCACGCAGCTTGACCACGGTCAGCGAGGCATCACCCACATCCTCAGGGTGACTGGGCACTGATACACGGTTCCTGTAGCTGGAGCCTATCTTGATGACACCATTTTGTGCCACCAGCACTGTTGATTCTACTTCTCCCTCTATTTTGGTCCATTTGATGCGCAAGTAGTCTCTGCTGAAAATGGTTGTTCCATTGGCACTGATGACGGGTGCAGAGGTTGGGATGGTAGAGAAAAAACACGGCAGGTTTACCTTCCCCGAGAGGGACCCACTCACTGGCCTCATCATTGATATTCTGTTGGTGGCTGGGAGGCATAAAACAACAGGGTTAAAACACATAATGGCTATTTGTGCACTAAGAAACATTTATCAACGTTCAAATGCACTTTCAGCTTTCATTTTCTAACAGAAGCATGTAGTGTATTGCTGTTTTAAGCTATAAACTGCCCGACTCATTTACGTTGAGAGGGTGTGACAACTACACCCAGACTATTAAAAAAAACATACATCATGACCCGAAAATGGCTCTTGGAAAGTCAATCCTCATTCTCAAAATGATGGAGGTGGGAACTAATATAACACTATATGTACTGTATGTACAGTACATTTGAAGCAAAAGATAATTGGCCAAATGGAAAAATGATGGCTGCATCACTCCATGTTATTCCACTGCTTTGTTCTGTGTATGTCAGTTTCCCTTTGTAAATATGCCCTCCTTGACACATACGTACTAACTGATGATGACAGGTAGACCCATGCAAAATGCACTGAAATATGTCATCACTGTGCTGCATGCGAAACACTATTCACTCTCTCACCTCTCATTACCTCATCCTCGATTCTCATCGTAGTTCTGAATTTTGTTAGACATCTATTATTCAGCAGCAAATAAGGACATTTAGTTTGTGAATTTTCACTGCTTGAATATTCTCTCTGTGGGAGACCACAACCAGTGACACAAGCTATTTACTGCAAAAAGTAATGCATCCACTGTATAAAACTAGGGACTGTATCTAAGTCTCACTTGTTTTCTTTGTGCAGCATGAGGCACAGCAAAACCTCCACATGATGCCAGACACAACTCGATGGCAACATGCTGAATCACACTTAGCCCTGCGGACAGGAATTATCTTTATACTTGAGGGGGGTGAACACTCACAAGGAACAATGTAGGGAATGCTCTGGAAACGGCAGTGGGACAGCCCCTGGGGCATGGGTATGCTTAAACAGAGGGCCTTATTAGGATGAGGGGTGAAACCAGCTGTTATTTCCAGACTGGGACCAGAGTCTAATTGAAAGGTGTCCATCCATACTCAGAGACACAGCCAGGGACCAGGGGGTGCCTGAGCCGCCCACTGCCGTCCAACACTGTGTGACCTTCTCCTGTCAGTGTCTCACGGGTTTCACAGGAATGGACTTAACACAGTCTGTTGCTTCAAGAATGGAGTGAACCCTTAATGCTGAGAGGCATGTGGGCAACGCTGATAAATCACTTAGTTCGCTACGGATAAGCTATAGAATATAGATACCGGCTGAGAGAGAGAGAGAGAGAGAGAGAGAGAGACTTTATCCATTCTAAACTTACCCATTCCAGTTGCAGCTTGACAGAGACAATATAACCACAGGATGTGCTTAATATTTAGCGTCATCTGTTGGCAAAAACACAAAAGGTACATTAAGAGACAATTCATGTGAAGCCTTGAGTGTAGTAATAATTATGTTGAAAACATTTACTCTGGCAGAGAAATAGAGCTTCTACACTTTCACAGAGGAGGAATTTCTTTGAGTGGAAGTCTAGAGTCTGTTCAACAATTTTCTTATCATACCATGGTGGTCTATAGGTCTAAGTACAATTCGATGGTCTGGTCAAGTCTTCTAAATACTGCAGAAAATAAAATAAGTGAAAGCAATCTGCCAATGGGGGTGATGATTTCATTTGTCTCAGCTTGAATGAAATGAAAATCAACTTGTTTCAAGAATGTTGTTAAATGAAGTATCACTTTCATGATGTTAGTGAAGTGATCTTGTTCCAAGATATTGACACTAGAGGAATACTGAAACAATCCAAAGTGCATTTGAAACAAGTAGGGTTACCCCACTGGTAGAATTTGTCCACTTGTTCCAATAACATTTTTAATTAATTAAAATAATTTTAAGGGACTAAATGACTTGTTAAGAGAGACATTTTTTGCAGTGAATGTGTGGGTGGCAGGGTTGAGCGTTAAAGCCTCTTGGGGGGTCGGACTGCAAACGCTTGGGAGACAGGAGGACACAGAGCAGTCAGCCCTCTACCCTCATTTGCACCCCCACTATGTAAACACGAGCGGAAGGTCATGGTGGGAACTGCAAATTGTATATCCTAGATGATCAATTGAAAACGAGAGCCAAAAGACCCAAACCCAGCTTCGATGCTCACTGCACAATGACAAATGATCTTGATGTAAAAAGCAAAGGGAGTGTATTTCAGGGTGGGTATATGAGTGTGACTTAATGCCAACACTCCCCAGAAGTCGATCCTCAGTCAGCGGACCCACCCTTAAGAGAGTCATGGAAAGAAAATGAAATGCTGAGGCTAAGGGGAAAACAAGAGCAAGAGGTCCAGGTCAGAACGTCTCTTGCGTATTTCTCTTACACTCAGTTCTAAACGATAAAAATCCCTTTAAACTAGTCAATTGCATTCGAGGTTTTCTAGGAAATCGAAAAAAACGCGGGCCGTTCATTACACAGAGGAAGATCACCACTTAAGCATGACACAGGCGTATAATTGGTTGCAGGTTTCTGGACCCTTTGAGGATCGTGGCCCTTACGCGCAGCTGTGACATGCTCTTCGCTATGAAATACTAATACCTGCTACTGAGCGCTACAACATGGCACTTCCTTCCAGTAAAAATTGATTAAGAATTTGATTTCATGTTTCAGCTCCGTTTCTGTAACTGTTTCCCACATAAACACCTGTTGCTTGTGGATGCTCAATATAACTTTTAAAGGGATCAATGAGTATTGATTGTTCTTATTTCACAACATACAGTCAAACGCTGGAGTAATCTTCAATACTCTATTCTGATTTTGGACATTCATTTGGACACTGATGACTACCGGGATGCAATATGGGTAGGTTATCTAAGAATAAGGGAAATTAATGGTATGACTGGGCGGATGCATGTTAAACATTCTGTTGCTGGAAATCATACAAATATTTTCATATGTTTTATTTAGGCTGAGTTTAGACTAACATTTGCTCAAAACCGACATGTTTATTTAGAAAATAATAAGATAACTATAGCCTAGTGATAATACTTACCCTTGGCTACTAGCCGGTAGCCAATAATAATATTTGACATGCTAATGTTAATAAAATCATATAAATAACTCACGTTGAACAATGTTTTATTCCATAAAATATAGAAAAAGTCGATGTGTATCCTCAATTCCAGTTAGTCCCAGTGCGTTACATGCATGCGTAAAAGGTGCCCAAGTATGTCCACCGCAATTCGGGCGCAATCGCACTTATCTCCCCGGTGCGCCTTTCTTTCTGCCTTGATGTTCGAGAGCTGCGGGGTCCCGCTGCGGTATGATACTGGTTCTGATCCGAGCAAGACAAACCGTGAAGTGCTGGCAAGCAACAAGTTCAATTTTGCTTTACACACTCTGTTATTTCGTCAGTGTTGGAGAGGAGGGGCAGAGTGCCCATCTGAAAAGTGAAGTGAGACACCTTGGGGAGGAGAAAAAAACTTAATTAGACCCTAAGTCTGAGAAGGACATCCTCATCCAATCAGTGTGTTGCTAAATCACACAAATCACTTGCGCTGGTAACACATTTGGGGATATCAACTTCACTGCGGGCCCCTAAATCCCCTCTTATTCACAGTTTTATTAAGACAATCAAATGTTAAATAGGATACACCATATTTAAAATTAGCTGAATTAGATTTATATCTCGATATTAAGGATATTGAAAAAATCAACCACTACCTTCGATTATATGCCGTCTCAAAACGATGCGCTATGCCCAGGGGTGCGCAGTGGAAACAGGGTGGTGCGTGGTGAATATCGTTCATGTGCGAAGAGTTTGGTCACCACACACGCAATTCTGTCATTATTGTGAAGACTACCTTCATTTCTGTCGCAACTTTCCCATCCACCCAATGGCACCAATCGAGTCCTTCGACGCAGTCCTCTTTAACTGCTAAACTGTGTCTTTGGATGAGCGCACAGCAAAAACCACTGTGATATCAATCAAGTCCAACTTTAGCAGAAGTTAAATAGTTTTACTTTAGACACTGGTTTTGGATAACTCATCGTTATGGGTTCACTTGAATGCATCAATACATACGGAGGACGCGTTTTAAAATGGAAATGATTAATCTCAGATTATTATGTTCATTCAGCTGTGGTTTGAGACTGACTGACTGCACTGGCAGGGAGTCTGCGAATGGTCTGATGCTTTCTAAAGCCCCTGTGCGTCTTTTCCACACGGGGGAGAGGCTGGACCACAGTTTGTCAGCCCTTGCCTAATAATCACCGCGATTGGCTATTGCCAGATAAGAGAGCTGGCTGAGTGACTGATGTAGGCGTGTGTGTCTGTGTGTGTGTGTGTGTGTGTGTGTGAGAGAGAGTGAGTGTGTGTGTGTAAGTGTGTCTGTGTGTGTGAGAGAGTGTGGC
>OOFE01005126.1:2394-14930 GCA_900323365.1 Monocentris japonica
GTGTACCTGTGAGTGTGTGTGTGTGTGTGTGTGTATGTGCGTGCGTGTCGTGGGTTTGTGTGTGTGTGTGTGTGTGTGTGTGCGCGCACGCGCATGCGTGTGTGTGTGTGTCTCATGATGGATCTGGGTTGGGTGGTGGTGGTGGTCTGGTTCTAATGTAAACCAGATGTTGAGTGGATGCAGACTATCGGACCCACTGGAGAGAGAAAGAGGTCTGTGCGTGTGTGAATGTTGGTGCATGTGGAGCGCCAGCATTGATTACGAATCCAATGTAATCTTGCGTTGCACCAACCACAATTGGCAGAGGGTGGATGCCGTGCAAGCTAGAATGAGCTCATGCTTCATATGATTGACCCATAAATCATATAGACTGCATATAGCCACTGCGTTGTCACAGAGCTCAGCGGTTGGAGAACACCGATATTACGGATTTGTTATTATGGTCTTTTGAAAGCCCTTTTAGATAAATGATGTCAATATATGTTGATTTAATCTATTTAACCTGTAGACCTCTTTATATACATCACATTTCAATTGATGTAGGAAGTATGATGGGATAATGATGATGGGATTTAGTTTAAAACCACTTTCAGCAGCTAGACCACCGATGTTTAGTGGATATATTTGAAACACACTGTGCAATTTTGTAACAAGAGCAATTATTATGTATAGGCTGAAGTTCTGTGCACAACTTCTAAATGAACAAAACCTAATCAACCTCTCTGCCCTGGGCAGTACATTGTGTTTATCTGCTAAACCATTTTGCTAACACAGTCATTCCTGTTTGAATGTGTGTGTGTGTGTGTGTGTGTGTGTGTGTGTGTGTGTGTGTGTGTGTGTGCCAACAGTCTTGTGATATGGAAAAACCCTGAGAAAATTGCCAGTCCGACCAAATTGACATATCTTGCCTCAGTCATATTTTCAGAAACACTATTAGAAGGGAAAGAATGGATTCATTCAAACGGTCAGATGTTTCCAAACCATCAAAAGATAAGAATAAGCATGGGATACTGGAAGTATGATAGAAAGGAGAGCCGCCTTGATCATGTGTTTTATCTACAATAGTTGAGGTGCATATTTGATCTCAGACAAATTGATTCGTGAAACACACTGAATGCTATTTCTGGTCTGGCTACCCTGGCATTATGAAAGAGAGGTGCAGGAAATGTAAGGTCAACACAGTCACACATAAACCAGGGAGGGAGTCAGGGAGTCAGCCCTTCATTGTAGTTTATCAATTCCTTGCGCTTGTGATTATGTACACACAACTGGACAGATACAGGCATGTGTCTCTATGCTCCTTGGTGTCAGAGGGAGTAAAAATCTAAGGGTTAGACAAGGAGAGGGGTGGATAATAAGTAGCTCTCTCATCTCTCTCAGATGAGGGAGACACTGGGACCGTGCCTCAGCAGCTACCGTTGTCACATTCTCACCCAGAGCTAGGACGCTCCTTCGCCATATTCATGGTGAGGTGCCTTGAGCACTATCCACCATTTTGTGACAATATATGCCCCTCCCATTTCCTTCCGTGCCCCCTCACCCCTGTACTCTTTCATTTGAAGACCTGGGCAGAGGGTAAACACTGGTGCTTACCTGCCACAGTGACATTGAGAAGCGCTTTGGGACTGTGTGGATGAATGGAGCAAAGACGAGAGGAAAAAGTGAGTATTGTGCATGGCAGAGTACACTCTGAAATGCCATTCCATTCCCACACCTACATCTTTATGAGTTCATATCCTCCTGTTTCCATCACAGGAAGGCCCCTTTGACCCCAGTGAAAATGTTGTGATTGTCCCCCCTATGTGAGGACCTGTAATGGGTCAATACACAATGGTTGCTCTTTAGTCTATTGTTAAAGTCGGACACATTTCAGCACTCTCAAAAATAAAAGTTCTTTGGAAAGAAGCTAGTAGAATTAGTTGCTTTTCCAAAACAGCCTTTATCCAAGATCCATGCCTTCTTTCATGGATATCACTTACTTTCATGTCAAGTAAGTTACGGTACGGTTATTTTTCATTTGAGTGAAAATGAATTTCACCATGTGCCATATCTTTCCCTATGATAGTGAAATTCCTTTAATGGGCCACTTGCTGTTTGTTCTACGTGAAGACTTACTATCCCAAGCCATTACACAGTATTTCCTCTCTCTTTGGGTGGAAACCACTGGTGGTTTTTAATACCAGCACTGTGGAGAGTGGGGGTAATTTATCGCCGTACATCGTGAACTGTTGTAGATGGAGGTCTGATTTTACTGCTGGTGTCAGATGTTAACGAGGAGACTTTATGATGGAAGTGATGGAGGGTCACACCACCTAAGGAGTTAACACAACAAATAGTTCAACTGAAAGTAAATTTCTTTAAGTAAAAGTTTGGTTTGCTTTGGGGGTTTTGATGTCAAATTGTCAAATTGTAATATACAGATTCTTGAAAACACTCACACAAAATTGTTTCTTTTACAGAGCTTGGAGTCAAACTGACTATGTCCTACAGCAGAAGCTTCAACACATCTTTGACCATTAGAAATGATTGTGTACACATGCACCAACTCTATCTCTCTGCCTCGGGAGGAGGGAAATAAATGACAACTACTCTCCTTCTCTGTGCTGCTTCATGAAGATTGGGTCACTTCCCAGGTCACTACTGTACGAATGGATCAAGTGTCCTTCTCACTGCTAAGTAGTTGATGTCACTATACTGGAATCCATCCATTTGCTTTCCTTCTCCCTCACTATAGCTGTGCCCCTAACTAAATCTAATAAAAGTATGTTCTGTAAAAATCCTGGAGAAAACGACGATAGCAAACGACGGGGATGGTTCATGGAGGGGTTAGGGCAATGAAACTAATTGAGTGGTGTCCCGTTTCGCTAAAGTGGTTTCATTAACTCTCATCATTTCAGGACTGAGCACAGAGATTTATATACTGTACTGATGGCTCATATCAGGCACTGGGGCTCAGGGGAAGCCTGGACACAGACTGTATGTCACTAGGAACAGGAGACATTATCCTGACTCTAAACCATCTAAATATCAGGAAATTACATTCAGGGCAGTATAATATTTTTGGTCAATTGACTTTTATTAAGTATAAATGGCCAAAGTATAATATTAGCCATGAAAGCCATGAATGTAAAAAAAAAAACAATAATATGTGAAACATATTGCGCCACAATATGCCTATTTTTCCATGTTGGGTCACATACTGTATAAGATAAGACATAAGACTCTTGGAAATCAACAAGGGCATTAACAGTAGCTGAAAGATTCATTCTCCACAGTATCTCTTTAGAGTCTTTAGCATCTGGACATGTGTGCCTGGACAGACAGCTGTTAAAAATCAGTCATTTTTCATGAAAGATGGTGTCTCAACAGAGCGCTCTCTGCCAGAATAGGGAAATTAGAAATAGTTTCCTTTTCACTGTCTCCATCCATTTGTGAGGTGACAGTTTCTGGGGCGACTGGGTGAATCTTCAGCAGGAAGCTGTGCTAAGCACTTCAGCAGCCACGTACACTGTGAATCTCTGAACCCGTGCAAGGTGTAGATCAAACTGGTGAAAGGACTGCAAATGGGGTTGAGATATGAAACAGAGTAGACGTGATTCCATACTACAGTACATCTTTAATCCACTCAATAAAAATAGAAGGATATGAATCATTGTAGCTCAAAAATACTTTTGAAGTGTTTTTTCATCCTTTTATCTACCAGAATGCACAATATTTGATAGACCCACCATCTCCATGTGCATTTGAGACATGGTAAGCACTCTCAGGTCTGGAGCATATTTGGGATCTCTTACACTTATGTGATGCGTATCTCTTTGTGTACCATAAGCCTGTGTGTTTTCTTTTCACAATGACCGGTAAATGAAGAGCAAATAGAGCAGGGCAAATGGTGTGCAGTCCACACAGAGGTGAGAAGGTGATCCCAAGCCAGCCATCCAAACAAAGGGGCTGATTCAGACACCTTTCTCTTCCTTCACCATTTTCATGGTGGCTTTCAACAAACACACACAGACAAATGCCACCAATTGGCCAAATAGTCATTGTCTTCTTACTGATAACATGTGACCAGCAAAAGATAAGATAGTCATCCAGGTGGTGTTAATGTTGGACCCATTCCTTGACAGTAGAAAGACCAACAGATTTTGGGAGGTCTCAGTGAAGGCCAAGAAGCAGCAACTGAAGGGGGTAAATATAATTAGAAGAAACATTTCCTTTTGTGATTTTGAAAATCTAACAACACTGATTTGTACAGAAACTGGGTCTGAGAAAAATCATGGGGACATTTTGAAAATTTTATATTTCAGTTCTAAAATTCAAACCATCCATTGACAGCAGCTTGGTATTTCAAGTGCTAATGGTTGTTTCAGAAATATTGTTTACATTTAATTTGAGAGCACAACAAACATTGATTCAGACTCTTATTATAGAAACTGAACTGATTTCAATTCCAAACATTTTCCGAAGTACTGAAAGACACGGGAGGCAGTTGTGCATGAATACATGAACTACAAGTGTGGTAAGAGGTGGTGGTGGTGGCGGGAGGGGGTGCATAGAGACTGGAATTGTGGCTTGGATTTCTAATGGCTGACCGCAGTGAGGCAAGGAGGAGGTCCATTGTGTCCAGCTCTGCAGCGTCTTAGCTGGCTACAGCCACAGTCATGCACATGGCACCATACAGCTGCTCCCATAGCCGATGGAGAGCGAGAGAAGGGGGAGAGAAATAAAAGTGTGTTGGAGGATTAAAGAGACAAACTCTGATTCTGAAAGATAGGGGAGAAAAGGGAAGGCAGGGGATGGTGGGCAGAGAGAGCGAGAGAGAGAAAGAAAGAGGTGAAGAGAGACTGGGGAGAAGCCTGGAAGGTGGGCTGTGTGGAGGTGGGAGGATGGGGTGATACTGTTGCATAGGCTTGAAGCTGTCAGGCATAACTAGTAGCATTTTTCTTCCTTTGAATCTGATGGGACCAGGGAGGGTGTGTTATTGTGTGTGTGTGTGTGTGTGTGTGTGTGTGTGTGTGTGGTGCAGTCATCCCCCCTTAGCAGCAGGGCTAGAGTTGGGGTGGGATATGCAAATGCTGTCTGTCTGCCTGCCCCTTCGGAGGCAGCAGAGGAGCATGCTACTGCCCTGTCTTTCTCACACACACACACATTCGTACACAGTCCAGAGGACTCAGAGGGTTGGGCCGAGTCAGCAGGTCTCACACATGCTTGTATGTGTGTGGAGCTGAACCTTTCCTATAGCCACACTCACACACTCCCTGTCTCTTTCTCTCTTCCTCCTTCTTTCTCTTGCTCTCCTCCCTGCCTCTTTTTCTTTTCTTTCCCTTCCCTCCAGCACACCTTTGTGTTGGTTTCCTTGCCCCTCTTCCTCTCCCCTCCCCTCTTTCCCTCACTAGTTTTCCTTCTCCTCCGCCTGTGCGCTCAGAGTGTGGGGAATGTGGGAGCTGAAGGCGTATAGGGCGAGATGCTGCTGATGCTACAGCTGTTTGGGCTGCATGTCTCCTTCAGGGCCCACTGAAGACAAGACAACACGCGCACCAAGGACCTTCATCACAACACTCTGAGGGATCTACGATTTCTCCCATTTTCCTTATCAGCCAGTTGTATTTTAAAGACTATTTGGAATTAATCTTCAGTGCGTTTTCAGACTTATTGTAGAAAAAAAAACAAGAAAAAAAATGAGGACCAAGTTGTGTCAACTAGTTGCACAGTCCTATCTCTTAGGAGTGCTGTTGTCTGTGGTGGATGGTAAAGGAACCTTCTATGGAGGCCATGTCAACCCCTTCTATGGAAACAGATACAACCTGTACAAAGCTGGAGTCAACCCTCAGTACACACCAAACAAGCCCATGACCCGTCACAAGTAAGTACTCCTTTTGGGACATGTCACAGGGGCTAATGTAGTTATTTGCCTTACCATACTGCAGAGTATTGAGTTTAAACAGCATTCCAAGTAGTTTGGAGAGCTTGATATTGCAAGCAGGACCCACCTCACACTGTATTTCCCCTGAGTAACACATGTCACCGGCGAGCTACAGAAATGTGGTTTTGGTTAGGGTATCAGCTCAGTAACAGTCTTGAATTGACTCTCTGTTTCTCCCTCGCTCGGCATCAGCCCTTTTCTGTGGTACACACTTTAAATCATCTGTGGCCGAGGACAAACATTATGGAGAAACAATGACATGGTGCATTATGAAAACAAAGCCTTATTATGGTCTTCATTATGGTACAGTGGATGAGGAGTGCTGAGCTGATGACAAGGGTATTGATCTGAGTGTGAGTGTGTGTGTCTGTGTGTGTGGGGGGGGGACATGCATGTGTATGTGGTGGGAGGGGACCTTCAATTAGAAGCAGACTTACAGTACAGCTGGGCACCCACAGCCAGAAGGGAGTGGTACAACCAATCTCCACTCAATACAAAAACAATAACAGTGATCTCAACTCACTTGCGTTGAGATCACTATCGAAAGCTTTTGCCTGCTTAACTCTGGTCTCATCCAGTAACAACAATATGTGGTGGAGTAAATCCATATTGTCTCGTTTTATCAGTGAACTGGGCCGTGTGTAAATACATTACACAGATATTGTCAGGACAGTCAAACCACTTGAGTAGAGAAGAATAACAATCCCATGCTATGCGTTTGAAACTCATAAAGATGTGAGATGAAACAGAGCCCTGTGGATATATTTTGCCTGGATAGAGCTGGTTGATGTTTAGCTTGCGGCGCATTTCGGTTTTTCTCCTTTTCCCGTCTCTTTTGCTTGGCTTCCCCTGAGAGCTGTATAACTTTGGACAGCTCCCCAGCTACCTGCTGCTTCACTCAATCTGCCTCAGTGTACTGCTGATGACCCAGCCCTACTTAGTCTGCAATGCACCCTCACATCCAGGGAACAGACTCCCTCACCCCGAGCCTCACTATCCCTCACCCCTGGGTTCTGTCTCCCTTGAGCTGACTCACACTGTGACCCTCCACTTTCAGTCTAATCCAGCCATCTTTGGTTCCCCCCTTCTCACCCTCCCTTGACCGTACCCTCTTTGAACTTCATCTAACTTTATCTCCTGATAATCTCCTATCATGCTATCCTATCACCCTAGGAATCTTTAACCTGATTCTCAGTTTTGAGCCCCCTAACCCCTCTTTACTTGACTTTCCTGTCAATCAACGTTTTCTTTTTCCATTATATTCACATGACCAATTTTTGCTCTCCCTCACTTTCTAGCTCTTCTTCTCAGCTCTCTAACTCCTTCTCACTTTTGGCCATATTTTCAATTCCATGCCAAATCATTGCTGTTCAAACTATACTGTATGTTCTGCATCTTATCTTTCCTCAGATGTTTTACTCTGAACTTTGTTTGTCATGATATTGGACTGATGCATGTTGGTGACATATGGCAGTGGCATCTGGCATGAGAGAGTGCACTATGTGACAGTGGCACTAATAGATTTATTTATATTCACAGCACAATAGTGAGCTAATATATCTCAGGCTAATTTTACTAGCCTAAATCCCAAGGAGATTGATAGGAAGCTCAGGCTAACCAGACATTATGGATCTTTGTAGTCAAAACCAACAGATTGATAATGACAGATGCTCAGTATTTGCTTGTAGCTGGTAGTTAGTAATATTCCCCAGATGTGTCTATCTGCTGACCTACCTTGGACACAGTGGGCCCTGGGGATGTGTCAGTGTCAGACCACTGACACTGACACAGATATATGAGCTCAGTTGTTGTCGGCCTGCTTGGTCAGTGGAAAAAGAGACGTATAAATAACACATGCTATGACATGCCTGTGTGTCAAAGTGTGTGTGCACATGTGTATGTTTGTTTATGTGTGTATTTTTAATAAGGATTTCACTCGTACTTACACAGCATGTAAATACTAACCATGCCTTTTACCGACCATCACATGGATAAAATGGTCGTTTCCACTGGGATATCTAGAGATTCTCAGCTGCTGGTTTCTTTTCTTCATATTCAATTATTATCTGTGTTTTGGCGGTGAAGCATGTGATTTCACAGTCGTTCCAGTCATTCAGTGCAACCAGTCATTGACTGTGACATCTCAGACAACTACAATACTAGTCACAGATCTACTGTACAGAGTTGATAAAGTCCCATTAATAAAATGGTTATAATAATAATATAATAAATGCACTAAACAAATAAATGAAACGCCAAAAACTAAATACCCTTGAGTGTGTTTAGATCCCCTCATTCATTCTTTATCAACTGATCTCATAGCAGTGGCAATAAAAGAGAGTAAGTTAGAAAACCTTAGAGAATTTGTCATAATGTATTAGATATGCTCATATCGCTCTGGCTTATCTCTTAAGATATCCCACTAACATCGGTCACCCTATTACACTGGAACATAGCATATCATGAAGCATAAAATAATAGGTTCAAATGCCCATCATCAGTCATCGTATAAATCAATTAAGATCCTAGCAGAAGCCACATGACTTCACTGATCAGATTACAGATATCCAAGGGGTTTTTGATGATGCATTGGACAGAGGTCAGGGGGGAAAGGTCACCAAGTTGGTAGATGTCAAAGGTCATGAGTCCATGTTGTAAGTTTGTGTTGAATGGAGCCAGTTTCCTGCTAAGGGTCGTGTAGGCTGGGCAGTAAACTCCCAAGCTCCCTACCAATGCATATCCATCTAGCATACTGCTTTCACTAACCTTTCTCATGATATGGGTGGGATTCTCATGTAAACACATGCAACCTAGATTTTGGCATCCTGACAGACTAGTAATGACACTGATATACAATCATAAAGGAGATTCAAGCTTTGTTGCTTTTTTCAGCAGCATCTCCTGGTTTATTCATCAGCCACCTACATCTAAGTGAAACATCACATCACTCATTTCATTCCCACAGTATTTACAGTTGAAGTCTCATTATTCTGTTCAAAAATACTTTTTCAAAAATACAAAGAGCTTTTCTTAACCAAAGAAGATTATGCGCTTTGGGAAATGCCTGAGGATAAGCCAAGTTGTTGGTATAGTTTTACACTACTGGTGTCTGAGCCTCTTACCATACTTCCAAAAGCAAACACAGCAACAGAGAATAGATGTGACTGTGTCAAATGAAGCAACTTATGGCAACTTAGGTATGGAAAAGGGTTTAATTTGTCATATTTTAACCATTAAAATGGAAATAAATTGAATTTAAAAACAGTTTCTGTGTCTACACAATATCAAGTTGAGTACATGTAAGTGTAATGGTCTGCCTCTAAGCCAT
This sequence comes from Monocentris japonica, assembly GCA_900323365.1. Classification (NCBI taxonomy): domain Eukaryota; kingdom Metazoa; phylum Chordata; class Actinopteri; order Trachichthyiformes; family Monocentridae; genus Monocentris; species Monocentris japonica. The sequence goes on from OOFE01005126.1 coordinate 11,643, forward strand.
AATAACTAGAGCTTGCTTGGTGCTGACCGCTGACTCTGTCTCTGGCAGAGTGATCTCCTTGGTCCTAGAGCTGGGAGTATCACTACTTCCCCTTAACCCTAATCAGCAGCCACAAGAGCAATGTCAATCAACCCTGCGCCATGGGGCCTTCAAGACCTGCCAGTTGGCTAGAAATAGGTTTCATTAAGAGCATATAGAAGGAAGAGATGGGCCCTGGAGGAGGTTTGTTAGCCCATAGAAATGACTGTTAAAGGTCCTATTAAATATTGCAGGGTTCTCTGTCTGGCCCACCCCAGTCATAAATCTGTCAGATCCAGCAGTATTCGTCTGGGTTCAAACAGTCAGGAACTCTGCAGGTGAGAGACTGCTTAGCAATGAGGAGGGTGAGCCCTTTAGTCCCACAGTGTCAAAACAACCAAGGCAGTGGAGGAGAGAGTGGCAGGTTAGAGGGCCAGCGATGTCGGGGGCACGATGAGGCAACACATGAGGAAAATTAAAGAGGAAGAGGGTGGGAAAAGGATGATATGAGGAAAAGAGAGGAAAGGACAACTGGTACAATGCTTAGATAACTAAAAAAGATTGCAGAAACTGCAGAAGAAGAAGAGAAAAAGAAAGTAAGTTCACGAGTGAAAGGGCTAGAAAGGTGAGTTGTTTTGGGCCCAGCAGAGGGTGGGGGTCTAGCAGCAATAATATTTGCCAAAGCTCTCCACGTGAGAATCTGAGATGGGAATTCTGCTTTCCCCCTGGGAGGCCATGAGGGGATTTAGGAACTGTAACGCTATACTGGAAATATTTACAGTGGGACCAGACCGGCAGTCAAAAAATGACATGCTCCAACGCGGGAAAAAAGACAATATTTTGGTGTTAAGAGGGAAAATGTGTGGGGGAAGGCAGGAGACAAGTGAAGCAGGAGAAGTGGACATGATGCTATTCTGACAAGGCTACAGCAGGTGAAGACTGGTTTGATATTGATTGGGGATGAAGAGAGTAAGGTCAGGTGAGGGTGGGTGAGGCGCAAGAGGGGTTTTTACACTGATTGCCTTGAATCAGCTGTGTGCATCTGGGTACGGAGGTTTATTAAGAGTCTGGGACTTCTTGTTGTTCACAGTGGGATACAACTTGTGAATGTATGAAAGACACAAAGGGAGCTCTGTTTTATTTTCACACATGGGGCAGAAATATCTAGAATACCAGAATTATCTAAAATAGAGATTTTCCAATGGTTGTATAGCAACACATAAGAAGTAAATTTTTGGCTGCAAAAAGCACGTAGTGGATGCATTGTCTAAAATAATCTGTTGTGTGGGCACTACAGGGTTTAGTGGAATAAGGAGGAAACATTTTTTTAAAAACTTATTAGGATTATACAATTGTTGGGGAGGATTCATAACTTTACAACTTGAGTAAAATAGTATTGTCAAACAGTTATATTGTCAAATAAGTCTCATTTTGTTTGAAACTGCCTGAAATGCTAGATGGTTGGGATTTAACCACATTATAACAATTCAGATAGTGTTGAGTAAGTTGTACTAAATTGACTTTTAAATGCTTGTAATTGCCTAGACACCATTACACTCATTGTATTGTTCTATGAGCAAGCCCCACCCATCTGTCACCCAAGAATGCTAAAACAAACCACAAAAAGAGTCGAGTTTCTCTCTCTTCTCTTCTCCTGCCTCTCCCCCTGTTCCTCAGATCTCAGATCATAGTGGATCAGGCTTTCTCATCCCTTCTCCCCAGTGTCGAGATTAGCGCTGTATTTTCCAGGCTGGCGAGCCTCCCACACACAACCAGCCCATACAAAGTTCTCACCTATACTACACTCACACACACAAAACACATAAAAGAGACAGCACTTCAACTGCACATTATCCATATCCATGTACCCATCCCTTTTTTTTTCTCTTTCTCACATGTGACCACTTACACGCATACACACCATGAGCTCGTATTTCTGCCCATAAAGCCCATGTAATCCTTATACCCCCGAGCTGTGTGGTCCCCCTGGACATGAGATGAAAGGACCTGTGTGTAATATGTCTAATATGTGTGTATGTGCGTGACTGTGCGTGTATGTGTGTGTCCAGCTGAGCAGGGCTCACACACACTATCACTGTCTCTCAGGTTCAAACTCAACATACATCTAATAAAAATCAGTCTGTTTCTCATTTACCCGATACACACAACTCTGACCCAACAATGTAGCGTAGAAAGGGATGGTTTATCTGAGCACTCTGCTGTGATTCTCAGAGAGCCTGAACTCCTCTGTCTGAAAGACACCTGCTAGGATATAATATCACACACAGATCCAAATGACATTGACAGACCTGTGAAAAGAAGTAAGGACTGGACTGGATGGGAGGGAGAGAGAGAGAGAGAGAGAGAGAGAGGGGCAGGTTCGTTTTTCTCATAGTGTACATCTGGATTCCTGCACTTAAGGCCGTTGTGTGTGAGTCTGAAGGTCGCTGGCTCTCCCCCGATGTGCACCTGACAAACAAATCGAGAGAGCATGGTCAGTTTTCACTCCTCTGATCAGCCCTGTGGGTAATGTGAGACAGGTCACACAGTTACTGTATGTGCATACACACACACACACACACGCACGCCACAGTCTGCTCTCCATCAGCTGTCAGACATCCCTGTATGCGTATAGCAGGTTTTTTCCCACTCTCACTCAGTACACAGACAACAAGTCATAAAGTATTTTTTTGCTGTCAATAAATCTGCCATTTATAAGCAGGAAACTATAACCGTTAAATCCAATGTACATTTTACAATATAATTCTTAAACCACTCACCGTAGTGGCTTTTATTGTGAAAGAGGATATCTGGATAACAGCATAATCACTTTACTCTAGTCCATCCATCTCTATTGCTGTGTACCATTCCTGTGTGAATGTGGCCATGTGCTGTCACATTATATGACAGCACATCTGATACATAATAACAATCTTGCCAGCCCAATTTCCCATGGATGTGCTTTACTGAAAGTCATCTGTAGTGATCCAGTAAATTGGCTATGTGTGTTTAAAGTGCTTAAGGACATCCCATAATACCACATCAGGTCAGGTCATACCTTGGCTAACCACTTCCTTAACAACGCATGACCTGGCAATAGGTTGTCAGGCTGGTATGAAAGGAGCTCTGTCATTCTAACTCCTGCCCTTTTCCTTCCACCACTATTAACATATGTCAACACAGGGAGAGTGGTGACACACACACACACATACACACACACACACACATACACATGGTTTTAAAGGCTAGACACACACAAACACACACACA
>OOFE01005129.1:2363-56806 GCA_900323365.1 Monocentris japonica
GGGGGGGGGGTACTTGCCCCACTTACATCAGTTATAGCACATTTTCATACAGCATCTATCTATCGACGATGGGCTCGATTTTTAATAAAAACAAATCTTAGGGCCCCCATTCTCCCTGAAGCAAGTGTGGGAAAGTTTCAAGCTTGAGGACGTTTCCATTAAATGTGAAAAGCCCCTCCCCATCAACTATATCTAGGCCCCTTTGAGAAAAAAAAAAACTGACAGAGACCAACTGAACAATAAATCTGTTTTTACACATTGTGGGGTAGCTGAGAATTTGGGTGACGAGTAGGGGGACACACTGGAAAAGCCTTTTCAATGCAAATGGAATCTCAGACGATAAGGAAAACCTTTGATTCCTTAATGGAGTGAACTATTCCTCGCGTCCCATCATACAAACAAGGTCGGGTCACCAAGATCATTCACAATGGCCAATGACCTCGTTGAACACCTCAAAGTGTGTGGATTAGGAGAGAGGAGAAGAGAACGGCTTTCTTTGGTGGTTTATGATGAACTATTGGGCTGGGTAGAGACACAGAGAGAGAATCCCTGTGTTTTTCAGACCCTAAACAGGGATGGTGGATAGGCCTCTGGAGGCTTTTAAGACCAACAAAATGGAAAAGCCATTAATAGCAGTAAATGACAAACACTGACGATGAGCAGAGACCAGAGAAACATTTTCAGGCAGAGGAAAAGAAGAATCACGACCCTTGGGTGTTAAACACTAGGGGAACACCTAGTGATTACAGCAGCATAAGCAGAATCAGTCAAAACACATCAAAGAGAGTTAAATCCTGGAAAAGTGACAACGGCACTGCCATAACTGACAACCTGATGTCTCTTAACAGGCGGCCTCTATTTCCATATTGCAGCCAAAATTGTACGCTTATTTCTTGGGAGACTTGTCAAAACTGCGCACATCAATGTTTCATCAACAGGGGAGATCAAAGTTTCTTCTTCCAGTATTTTTAAATGTTTTTGAACACACAAACAAAGCTAGCCAGGAAACAACTTAGCACAGCTAAGCGAGAGGTCTCCCTCTAAAACCTTTTATTAAAAACAAAAACTTTCCTGCTTCTGTGAATGACATTTTCCACAGAAAACAGACTGGTTGAAGTGTGTCATAGTCATATTAAGTTTGAGGCAGCATTTCACTGTCGCAAGGATCATCCCTTTTTTTTTTTCTTACCATATCCTTAGATGACCGCAATACAATGTGCGTACAGTTGTGGTTCCCTGTGGAAGAGGGTGTCCATCTAAAATTGTGATATCTAATATTTATTCTCAATGACTATGTCCACTTTCAGTTTCGCCTGCCTATTATGGGGTAAGGATGTGATTAAGCAAGTGCTGTAGAGCAAATAAACAACACTGAGGGACGAGACTCCAAAGCCCCGACGTCTGGTGGGAAATCGTGGGTCGTTCTGTCCTACAACCCCTACCACTGAGCGTGAATCTCCGAGACTTTGGGGCGTTTCGCCGCGTTTGTCGGAAGTTAACCAGACACATTGTTTTAACCTTTGCCGGAGGAGCCTCCGTCTCATTCCCAGGGGCTGGCTGTGGAAGAGGGTCCGTGGCTTCAATAGGCCTTCGTTAAGCACAGTCAGTGTCAACAGTTAATTATGTAAATGGAACTTTCACCCTTCACTGCAGCCTCACAAAACACACACACACAAACCTTACACACACTGTATGCCTTTCACATACTACTTTTCCTCTTCACTCACTCCTTGTCAGGAACTATCAAAAACAGAGTGTTATGGTGCTGATCCATAAATGGACGCCACTGAGGCCCCTGAGGTCTCCAGTGGCTTTTCTTGCCATCAAAGAACCTCCGGAAGGTTCTTGCTGGGTGAAGCTGAAAGCCCACCAAGTTCTCCTCATCTAGACTGGGGGTGGGGGGTGTCAGCGCCCCCTCAAAAACAAAACAGAGGGAAAAAAACCCTGCATCAAAACAGTCAATTAGGCAAAAATGCATGACAGCCAAATTCGAGCATTGTTTCAGTGACGGTAATGACAGGCCTTTCGCTCCTCTGCCTCTGCCACACATCTGATGTCTGCGGCCCCCTGATTTTCAAAGGCCGGGAAGCCATCAGTAATTAATAATCACACGCTTTGGGCCCCTCAGATTTGACTGGCGGACTCTTTGTAGGACCAGCCATGAAACCTAAAATCCACTTTCACCTACCTCCTCTCCCCCATCGTCACAAGTTTGTGTCCAACTCTCTGGCAAATGCCTGTATCAGTCTGCACTTTGGTTCAGGTACAATGTTAATCCACCATTTGAGGGGCTTCTCTCTATTCAAGGGGGACTGTTATGGGCGCCAATTTTAACCAGCTCCCCCACCACCCCCTATCTAAACCCGTTCACCTCCCACTAATTGTGGAGACTGGGGAGTTGTGGGCTGGCGGTGGCTGGTTAAAATGGCCACCACTGAGAGGGAGAGCCAATCAAACAACACCCCAGAACTGTTTACACGCCACATTTGCTTTTGGAGCCACGCTCTTGTTTGTTATTTTATTTTTCTTTCCTTTTTTTTCTCAAAGCAAACTTCTCAAAAACAACATTGGCTCAAAGCGCTTATGTAATGGTAAATCAGAACCAGATTGTGGCCTTTGCCGGTCCAAACCCACCCAAATGAAGCTCTGGGAGCAGGGCTCTTTTCCCGTTACCATGTGATACAGGTGTCATGTGTTCAGAGATCAAGGTACTTCTGATGTAGGCAAGAACATCTCGCGGAACAGTGACCCTGTAACCCCATGGTTTTCCATTCCTAAATCATGGTATTAAAAGATACTCTCTTGCCTACACTGTCTAGTTGAGGGATGAAGCTGTCTGCAATACTGGTTTCATTTAGATCATCCAGTGATATGCTTGCACAGCCAAAATAAATCGTGAGCATGTGTCCGGTCAAATATATGAGTGTTATATGGTGTATATCCATATGTGGCCAGTGGGTCGGGGAGTGAGTGTTGGTCGGGAGGCGGAGGGGGTCAACGAGGCGCACCTGCAGCTAGTTAATCTGTATGTGTGTGTGTGTATGTGAGAGAGTCGGTGCAGATAGAGAAGCCTGTGGACTGAACCAGGGAAGCACGTCTGTATAGACTACTACTGTACAGACTGTTAGATTTAACACCACAAGGGGAACATTTACACAAAGTCTGTGGACTCTGTGCGTCCTTCCTACTCTAAGAGACTGAAACTTGTCACACCATGCAAACCCATCCCCATTCTTTCAAGGCACAAAAGTGAATCTATGCTACCAACAACTCAGCTAATGGTTTAACTGCCTCTTAGAACAGCTGTTAATCTTAATATGCCACAATGAAAGTAAACAGACGTTCTGAGTGTTCAAACTACGAAGTATCAAAAGTTGAGGAGCGGGCCAGAAATGAAATGAATGTTACTCAAGAGCGTATGTACCATCTCCTTGACTGAGGCCATGCTGAAAGCGTGTTTGTTTTGCATTATCCTGACACCTACTGGATGGCCAAAGTTTCTCAATTCCTCACTGAAGTAATAGTTATTAGAGCTGTATAATGAAGATATGTTACGGTTTGCTGCCCGTAACAACAAAACTGAACCGGTCGTTGTATTTCTGCGCTGAAGAAAATGACATTAATAGTAAATCTACAGAGTAATAAAGTAGAGGAAGCAGGAGGAATGATGATCCACCACAGTTGAGTCATTCAGTTAAATCTGCCGGTCATAATGTAATAATGGAAGAGTTCAATGTGGAATTGCCTCTGGTAAATAACAATCAATTAATACCATATGAATGTGAAAATGATACAAGCTTTCTCTGATCCAGAGAGGATATGAGGACTCCAGATTAATACCAAAATGATGCATTAGTTAAGAGATGGACACCAGACAAAATAAGACACACACAATTGCACGCACAAACACACGCACACACAGAGAGTAAAAGCCAAGGCTGATGGACAGATGTAGTGCGTATGGTAGTATTGCGCAAGGGAGCTTTTCTTCAGCGATTGAGCACAGAGGGAAACATTTACTTAGTCAAAGACAGGAAAGTATAAACAGAGGCCAACAGTACCATGATCTATCACAGACCTACCCATGATATTGAACAGTGCAACCTGACTCAGAGGTAGCCTAAGCCTTTCCTGAAGGCTGGCTCCCCAGAGTGAAAGCGTCCAGCCCAGCAATGTAGGATAGAAATGGCATGATAGGGAAAGTAGGTGTGAGAAAGCACTGCAGTAGTTGAAACTAATTGGAAGCAAGGCACCTGATGATAACTTGCCAAGAAAAGAGGGTGTGCTTGTGTGTGTGTGTGTGTGTCACAACAGTCTCCAGCAAGAAACTTTGAGGCAGGACTGACTTCAAATAGGTCCTCGTTATAACATGGTTATGTTCGTGTGCTGAGCCTTTAATGTCATTTAAAAAAATGTGTATCATCATCCCAGCCCTCTGATTCGTTTGCCATACTTAGTGACATCCTTGTGTTAAGTTAAAGATGGTAAAATGATTTTATGGAAGGCATCATGAACAGGAAAAGGAGGGCACAATGAAACAAATCAAGGATCTAAGTGTCATGGGCAAATACTTTTCAGTGCTTACTCATCTATGAGACAGAGTTTTGAAACATTTCATCACTCTGTTTTTAAAGAGAGAAAACGACAGTACATAATAAAATGTCAGAACAAAAGACTGTCCTCTTTCATGAGTCACATGCCTTTCAACTGCCCACTTCTTTGATGTGGCTATTGTAAGCTATTTGGCAATGTCTTAAATACCACCCAAAAATTTAACACTTTCAGTTTGACGTTTACTGGCAAGACAGTTTCCATACAACTTCTTATGAATGCCCTAGTTGATGATGTTAAAAAGAACCACATATGTATAATCCTGTGATGTAAAATATGAATCAAAAGACAACTGGGTCAAGTTACCTCAGTTGACCTATTGTATTGCAATACAATAGTATATCACTCGCTTTGCATGGTACATATTAAGCCTAGCATCCAACAGCCTATGCTCATGTCCTGACAATATGACATCCAAAAATCCAAAGATAATCACAGAAAATGTGTGACTTGATGTCACACATTGACTTAATGTATGATCTGTTAGATACAAAGGATAGCATCAATCAACATATCATATCCATGAGATGCTATGTGTACATAATGATTAACACAGTTCATTGTAGCTTAAAATGATTATGGCAAAGGTATGTGGCATCTTGGCAGCTGAACAGATGAGCTGATCAGTGACTACATGGCACCACCCAGAGGACGTAGGAGGGAATTTTATGGGCTGAAACTTGAATTGTATACTGAATTTCTGTGTAACTCCTGAATTCCATGGTTTGTATCTGATTTTTTTTTAAAAGTGAAATTGTATTTACTTGTTCTCAGTATTCAGTTTCAATTTACTTGAAAAATTATTTCAAGATGTTACGTATTGTACACATTTGCTCTATTCAATCTTGCAAATAATGGACAAGCCAAGATTTCAAATTCAAATGCTTTCAGGTTGTAGAAACATCTGGGCACTTGGGAACAGCAGCAGATGGCAAGTATAATCAAATGACAACAAGGGGTCAATAACATAATGGAAATGTCTACCAATATATAAATGCCAAGTACTTAATAAGGAGTAGGGCCACCCTTTGCCTTCAGAACAGCTTCAGTCTTCCTTGGAAAGCTGTAATACAAGTCCTGAACCGTGTGTAGTGGGATACTAAACAATTCTTCAAGAAGCAAAGCCTCTGGTTCTTTGAGAGATAAAGGTGGAAATCTACTTTGCACTCTGTGCTCCAGAACATCCCATAAAGGTTCAGTGATGTGTGGATCTGATGACTGGAGAAGCCATGAAAGGTGCTTGACCTCACCCTGGTGTTCATGAATCCACTCTTGAATTCATGATGGTATGGTATGGTGTGTATGGAAAATGGGAACATCATGAGGGACAGTGTTTGCACCATACAGTGTTCCTGGCGCTGTAAAATGGCCACATGCTCCATGACCATTATACATCCATGCAGAGCAATCATCTGACCCCCACCAGATGGCTCCCCATACCATTACAGACCCACCACCATATTTAAACAGGCAATAGACAGTGTGGGCTGAAGGTGAAGGCATCCTTTGACTTTAACATAAATCCAGATGTAGGAAAAGCATATGTTGTCATGATTTGGGACTGTTCCCCTTAAAATGTAACATAACTTTCCAGTTTTTGTGACCAGTGCACCTACAATTCTGACACCGATTATTTGGCCTCTTTTGAAATCTGTTAGGTTCCTTATGTTGCTTTGAAAACATATGAAAGTAATAATCTTTTAACACTCATACATACTGCTAATTGACACTAAACGTAATGACTCGCCTGTGCAGCTACCTTTGTAATTCTAAATTTAGTTACTCCAAAGACAAACACCACTAAATTACCAGTGATGGATGCTGGAGTTTCAAACTGGATGCAATCCTATGAACAGTCGAGGGCAATGAAACGAATGAAAAAAATGAAATGAATGACATCTCACAACATGCAGTGTGCTCTAAACAATAATCTAGATGGTCTTGAGGTAGAAGACCACCTCAATAAGAACAGCAGTTTCCTTTAATTGCCTTTGTCAGCCAGAACAGTATCTATTCCTTTAACTATTCTTCACACAGCTCCCTTAGGCCAACAACAGATGGCGACATAATGCTTTCTTCAAATGAGCTGCTCGTTCATACACAGAGCTTGTCCAGACACAACCCCCTTACTCATTTCCAGAACACTTGTTGTGTCGATATTACATCGACTGATCTTGGTTGGGACCAGTGTGAGAAGTTTAGATGGCCATGTGACCTGATCAGTAGTCTTATTGTTAGAAGCTTCACGTATACAGGCACACATGCAAAATTGATCTTGGAGTAGAAATGCTGATCTGAGGCCAGTTTATCTGTATGTTATGGTGATATTCATATAGCCATAGGACCTCAGTAATACTGGAACAGTGCTGTCATTTTAACATGTCATAGACAAACCTGTAACTGGGTCTCCAACAAGAATCTAATACTGGGATCATCTTTGTCCCTTGACTTCCAATAGAATTGTTTTTGGGACCAAGGTGCTTTTGCAAAACCCAGCATGAACAATTATTAAGCAAGTGAAAGCAAGTCATACGCTACTGTTTCTTTAAAATCTCATTTCATTTTTGAAGAAAGGCCTTTACATTTTGAATTTTAGTTTGTTAGTTTACTCCAGACACTTAACACACTGTGGGGAGTTTTGTATTGTATTTATATCAGTGTCTCTAAAGTGGCTTTTGAGAATTGTTAGTATTACTCTGAAATCAAAGGGGCAACACTTGACATAAGAAAACTAGTGTAGCTACAATTCCAAATGTAAAAGGTATTCTTTTAGGTAGGTTACCCCCTTCGGTGAAGATGAATTGTTTCTGGGCAGGGCATGAGTGTAATCTAGCTTCATACAAACTTGAATTGAATGGGATGTCATAAGAACCATAACCACACCCAACATTTATGCAAGACTGGACTTGAAGGATATCCGTGTAAATCACCCTTCGGAAGTGTCAGTGTATTTAAACCTGAATTAGATGTAACAGGGAAATTATGTGCAATATATTCAACCTGCATCATTTGACTTATGGTATGGAATTGCTAGTCAGTGTACGCATCCAGGCATGACCATACAGGCTTATCTGCACAGTGGTGCACATCACTTTTGGTCACCACATCCTCCTCATCAGGCCAAAAATATCTGCACTCATTCAGAAATTTGGAACAGAGGAAATCCCTGTTTATAGGATTCCATCTCTCTCATCACTCATATCAAAGAGGATTACAATTGGGGTTGGAAGAGGCTTGATTGGGTACAGCATTTGTGTGGTTTTGTGGTAGTTTCTCCCACTACTTTCATGTTACCAGGCAGTAACAGATACAAGAGCTGCCATTAAACAATTCTGGGGTTCAAACATCTACCAAAAACATTGTTTATCACAGAGTAATGTCACCTGATTGTGATCTGGTGGTATATTAGTGGGTGAATTCATTGCTTGTGATTAACAAAAAGGGATGGGCATTTTAAATATGCTGCCGCAAAATAGAGCTGTCAGAAATAGTAATTGGAGCATGATCTGCACCGACTCCATTGTCATAATTAGGAATCCCTCAGAGAATGCATTGACTGGGCCCCTCACAGTCATTTCATTTCATTTCATTGCACAGTGAAACATTAGTTGGAGAACTGTGTTTAATTAGGCAATACTGACCTGAAGTCTGCTATTACAATAATTGAAAATGAGCCCACTGACCATAATAAAGATAGCCCTGACTGATAGCCATAGTGATTACAACTGAAACATATCTGTTTGTTAGTTTCAGTTAGTGGACACATACATTTTCAAGCCAGCCTTCCCATTTAGCGTTCTTGTTGCAACTACTCCCATGTTCAGGAAAAGGGTTTGAGTTCCCTAAACTACCTACATGCACAATCCAGGATTTCATTTTGGGTGCTGTGATGCACCTGCTGTTGGTTGTGCTGTCGGCATGAATTGTATTGAAAGACAAAGGTTAAAATGTAGCCTCTTGCAAAGTGAAATATTAATAAAAAAGGAAGGCAAAATATAGCTTACTTAGATATATATATATATATATACACATAACAGAAAAAACAATAACATCAAGTCTGTCATTATTTGAACAGACTGAAAAGGGGAATAAAGAGCAATTTGCACACACCTCTACTGAAGAAAACTGCTAAACTGGGAAACACTCCACTCACCTGAGTCAAGCAATGAGCAGGTGAATCCCATCAACTCCACCTTATACACATGACCTAGTAATATTACATCATGCTGATCCAGGTTCATTCCACGTAAGAGGCAACTCAGACCAAGTCTACATGAGACTATCCTTGAGACTATCACGTTATAATGTCGAGACAAGCAGATGTATTTCCATTTTGTGCTCAACATGGTGGGTGACATGACACTTCAGACACTAAGCCACGAGTGAAGAAGAATTTGGCCAAGGCCATTTTACCAGGTTGGCCCTGCTGACGCCACTAGGTCACTAGTTAGGGGTATTTTAAATCTAATGCAGTAACCTTGCTTTTCCTCCCATTTTTGCAGTTACTGCTTATTTGAGGCAAACTTAAGCCCGACTATCATGAGGAGAACATCCCGCCTCCAGACCTCATGAGCATGACTTGTTTTGATGTATTGTCTCAAGAACAGGTGAACGCAACTCATCTTTCATCCAAGATAAAGACTGTAGTGACAGGCATATGTATAACATTTTAATTGCTCACTCCTACCAGTGTCTTTGGTCTTAAGATTATTAATCTTAAATGTTTCATCTTATATAAATTTAAGTAAAGTTCAGTTAAGACTGGAGTTTCTTCTTCTTTCTTCTTCAGAATTCTTAATGTTATGCACTTGAATCAAAAAAATGGTTGTGTCAAAGGTCAGTGGTTTATGGCTCAATGGTACCTTGGCCAAAATTTTAGTCTGGACCCCTGTCTTCACAATCAAACAATCCTAACCCTACACAAAGGATGCCACCTTTAATAATCATGGCAGTTCAACTCAAGTTACACAGGAAACTATAGAAAGTACAGCAACATATAGTACAGTATAGTATATCACTTATGTGCAAACAGAAACACAGATCATGATATCCCGTGACAGCTGGGGATGTAATCTAATAATATCTAATCTAATATCTAATAAGAACAGACTGTGGCTATGGAGGCTTGACGCAGAAATAAAGTACTGCATTTTTTATTCCATTAGTGTATGTTACAGCCTTTTTCTCGGAACATTTGAAGGGACCTGAATGTTGCATTTTGCAATCTATCCTTTTTGCAGGCTTTTCCATTTAAATATTTTAGGCTTTAATTGTTCGACCAGATGTGAAAATCTTGTAATCAACAAAACGGTTATTAGGGACAGAATCTATTAGAGGGATGGGAATTAGCATGGGAATCAATGAAATCCTATTGATTCCCCATTAGTTTCACAAAAGCCATACTGCTGTTGGGATGGCAGTAATCTCAGTATGAGAGGTGGGGCCCTGTGCTTTCCTTTGTGCAAGTTACAAACAATCAGAGGTTTAATTTTAAAAAGTGAATTCAAATGGTTTTGTGAACAGTAGCGGGAGAGAGTGATCGTAAAAGAAAGAGGCCCTCTGGTTTGGATTAGTAGAGGAATTTGGTATTTGTATTACAACGCCTGTTGGATAAGTACATTACAATATGTGCGTCTGGTACAGAGCTCAATGTGAAGATTGGTCCTTGTCATGTCATGGGAACAGAGACTATTGTCTGATAGAAAGGCTCTTTAAGGCATCTCCCAACAAAAGCCTTCAGGGAGAGGTTTCATATTCAAGGCCGTTGTGAGGGAGGCCTCTCAAAATGCAATAACACAAAAGGAAATGTGTTACATAGCTTGTGCGGCTCCTTGATTGTCAGGCTCTCTCGGGATTAATAAATGGAAACAAAGGCCAAGGGCATTGGGCCTCATTCACAAAACTTTTCTGAAATTACTTGTAAATTTGTCGTATTAATGTGCAAAAGAAAATACCAACATGGGATTCATGAAATGTTCGGGAAACCTCGATTTGTGCGTAGAACAGGTGTGTATTTGATGAATGCCAATCGTTCGTAAATTGGATGCGCGTGCCTGTTGAAGCCGATGTGCAGAGGTAAACGCCCTGTTCAACACCGTAAAAGGCTGCAGACTGAAGGGTCGTGTGCAAGTAAACCACGGTGGAAAAGAGGGAAAAGAGGAACATGGCGGAGTCCGAAATGGAAGTGTTGCGTGATCTTGCGTACGTTTCGTGAATGAAGCCCATTATCTTTCCAGATCATCAGAGATCTAATCCCTGTTTTGTCACCCATTTCAGTGTTTGTCCTGGCTCAGAAAAAGGCTTTGGTGGTACCAAAGCCTTGGTGGGCCACCAATTGGCCATAGATGACTATAAATATTGAAGTGGCATAATATTTGTAATTGCAATAGGCTATTACAGAAAAATAGTTTTTGACATTTGACTGCATGCTATTGATTTGACAGTTTGTGTTGATGTTAAGTGGCTTAATGGGCTTTTCCTGTTATAATTGTATAATTCAATTTATAACAATGAACCAAAATGAACAGTGAAGCGGAAGTGAACCAGACAGCAACCAAAACATACTCGTAAAAGATATATCCATTCCACTTTCCATCATTAGGCATTGAGGTAGTTCTGTATATCTTAATCATTTCTCAAAATGAAGAAGCAGAAAAATACCAAGTTTGGATAAATATTTGGTTGTTCACATTTAGTGTTGGAACTAAGTCAGACCTGAGCTGACTGTTAGAGGCTGTTGGCTCACCAGTCTCTCTCTCTCTTTTCTCTCACACACACTCACATGCACACACAGAGCAGGTCGCTGATAACTGTCAATTCATCTTGGAATGAGAACATTATTTGCCAAACGAGTCAGCTATTTAACTTTGGGTAAATGAACTTGGCTAACATTTTTGTGTCGCTCTAATCTCGTTTTGAAGCAGTGGTTCCATGCATCTGAACTCTGCTTGTTGCTTTCACTTGACTTCTTCTGCATAGCAGCAGGGGGAACAGCAGGGCTGCTGGTCGGAGTACCGTATAGCAACCAAAAGTAGAACATGGAAAAATCTCATTGAAAACGATTCTAAAGCACATTTTACAGAATCAAATTAATTACATTTTTCGTTCTGGTGGTGTTGGTGTTTGCCAATTACGCTGTGGCAGCCGCCAAGTAATTCTCAGTGCAGATAAAACCCTGCATTTTTCCATGCCCTCTCATGCCCCTCAGTATTTTGTGATACATGGCACCATAAGTCACATGAGTGGCCACTTGCAGAACAGGGGGCAGGGTCCAAGGCAGAGCAGAATATTTCAAATGGAACACCCTTGACCTTAACTAGACCTAATACTTATAAGTATTATAATTTATACTTAATTTAATAAGTATTATTTATACTGACTAGTCTCTGTTCACTAACTCTTAGATTTCTGCCATGTTGATTTGTGAACAGGAAATTATTAACAATCACAATATATTCTGGGCAGTCTTTAGACTTCAGGAGCACATCCTGAAGTCTAAAGAGTTTCCTCAGGGGTTCAACCCAGGATCTTCTAGGTACAGAACAGTCTGTAAGCATTTCCCCTCTGTCCCAACCATTCTAATCTGGTCTCCATCACACTATCATCCCTCATCAAACTCTGTAGTCTCTGCCCATCCTCCTCTCTCCCACCACAGACAATTCTATCTTGTCTCTCCTCTTCATTTGACCCACCCTGACCTCTAGACCTTCCTGCCTGTCCATCTACACCTTCCCCATGGCTGTCTGAAAACTTGTGAATCGAGCAAACAAGGCTTCAGGTAGCAGAGAGAAAGTGGCGCAAATGTGCCCCGTCTGATGACCTCTCTCACTTTCAATCACTTCCATACCTGTCTCAGCTGCTAAATCAACCTTCTACAATACCTTCCACACTCACCTTCTTCAAGAAGTTTAACGGCATCCAAGGCTACGTCTACCCAATACCCTCTAGCGCTCATCTCTATTCACTTCACGTCCTTTACCTGTTTACTACCTCAACCTCTAACCCCACAGACTCTGGTTTAACATCTTTCTCTCCTCTCTCCCCAGATGAGGTCAGCCTTGGCAACATCAAGGCTCCTCTGGTCCTATCCTCTCCTTCCTCCCCCACCCAATCACTGTTGACCTGCTCAATTTCAGACTTGCATCAACCTCCCTGACATCAAGCTGCCTTCAGGTCAACTAGAGTTGCCTCTCGTCTGAAGAAACCAAATCAGAATAGTGGCTTTAGCCTCAATATGCATTCACTTTTTCAGGGTCAAGTGGAGCTGATGCCTATACAAGCATACATTGGGCGGAAGGCAGAGAAACATCATGAAGTTGCCAGTCCGTCAGAGGGTTAATGCAGATAGACAATCACACTCACCATCACACCTATGAGCAATTTAGAGTCTCCAATTCACCTGTCGTCCATACGTTTGGAATGTGGGAGGAAAAAAAACACCAACATGGGGAGAGCATGCAAACCCCACCCTCACCCGGCCAGGGTGAGGGATCAAACCCAGGTCCTTCTTGCTGTGAGGCGATAATCTTAGAGCCGCCGTGCCACACAGCCTCAAAATTGATATAACCTAATGAAAGTTAGAGACTGATAATGAGAAATCAGCAAAGATATTTCTGAAAGTGTTCACAATAGTAAAACACAAACTGTGTGATGTAGCCCATCTAGACAGTCTGGGGAAACTCAAATGAATTTATGTTGGTGTTGACCTTTTCCTCCAGCTTTGTTGTTCTCTACTTTTCATTGCTGCATTTCTTACCTCTAATGTTCTCTACACCTTCACTCTCTTCCCATCACCATCAATCACCCTTGTCTCATTCTCTTTGTCCATGTCTCCACCCTGCCTTCCATGACGAGATAGCTCTGTTTATCCTGCTGCCCCACCACCCCTACCTCTATCTAGCATGTTTCCCTGGTTCCCTATTCTTTTCCAGTTTGCTCAGCTTAACTTAAAATATTTTTTTTTACCCCTGAACCCCTGCTCTGTCTCCCTGCTTACAAGTGTCCTGTGGAGAATCCAACCTCTGAAAACAATCCCATTTTAACTAAATCAAAACACTCATCTCACACAATGTCAAACTATTGTACACAAGCATTTAAGCAATTCACAAAATATACTCCACCTTGAGGGACATGTCTAGTGCATAAATCCATGATATGTACAACTAGACAGGATGCAGTCATGAAAAAAAACTGCTCAAAGTTCCTGGTATACATGGTACACAAAGACCTGATATGGCTTTGTCCTGCTCTCTCAGCCAATACATCTCCTGCAGGAAGTTGTTCTTTGTTGTTTCCCAAACAACAAGGGGCAAATTCATTCCCTAAATGTCCTTGACACAAATGGGTTTGGAAGAACTGGCTGTCAAAAGTTTTAGGGAACCTCGCTGACCCTCGCTAAGGGTAGGTGGCCCTTGGCTCAGTCATCATGGCACCGGGTCCTGTGGTTATTTTGAAGTATGGGATATTCATGTCCCAGGATGAGAGCAATGACTGCTCCCATCCTGCCTTTCAAACGAACGGAAGCAGGTTGTGCTGCTCACACACTGGGAGAAGAAGGGCTTATTTATGGTGCAAAAACTTTTATATTACATAATGGATTGGCATCACAAAAACACAATTTCTCTTTCAGACATGACAAGTCCTAGAGGCTGATAAAATAACCTACATCTAATATGAGCATGGAATTATTTGTGCTTGTTTTGAGATATTGTGCATTTAAGCACATCGACATTTTCAAGTGTAACTTCAGCCCATGTAACTTCAGCCTGCTTGTTGACCTATGTTGTATTGTGTGATTGTATGCCATTCCATAAAATGAGATGAAGTCTAAAGAAGATGAATGGATTACTTTCATTGCTTGAGGTATCCTCTTTTCTTTTCCTCCCCAAGAAACGAGACAGCTACAAATAGCTCTGCCTGACTTCAACTGGAAAAACAGGATGACTTTTTTCAAACAATTACCTCCCAAATTTGGAGTTTCACACAGTTTCAAAAGTATTAGGTATTAAGCTTTCTGGCTTTGAACATGGCAAATTTACTCAATTTCTTTCAGAGCTTCTACAATACCAAATTAACAAATCAGCTTCTAGTGTCAATGACCTTTTTTGAGCATTACAGATAGGATACTCAGAGAGCAGTACCCTGCTGCGGGCTGGCCCTACATTAAATCATAATGCAGCTTACAAATCAACCGTTTGTAGTGGAATATCAATTCCTACTTTTATTTTTTGTGACACGCTGCCAGATAATATAACATCACATCATTACATTAACCAACAATTATTAGCTCATAAGGGGTGTAACATAATTTTAACAGATTATGTAATAATAAGAGTGACTAATAATGTAATATGTAATTAGTCACTATTATTATTACATCATCATTTAAAACACCTCTTATGAAGTAATAATCGCCCTTAATGTAATAATGTGATGTTATGATATTACCCGGAAATATATCATATTAACAGGTTTTATTATATTTTCAACCCATTTAGAGTGTTATTTTTGTTACATTTTGACAAGTTATTACGTTATCTGACAGTTAATACATTAACAGTTGCTACATGCCTTTTAGAAGTGAGGATGCACACAAACAGAGGTGCCTTCACCGTGCAAATGGCTGGTAAAGGCGGGTTTCCCTCATTTTTCAAAAATGTATTAACCATGCCTATTCCTATTACGTGTAACAGTGCTCACACCAGAAATTCAATTTACCTAGTGCTGACGTAGATGCATGAAGTCAATTATTTGTGTGCTCCGACTGTCTATACTCACCATGGGGCCTTTTTGAACTTTGAAGCCATTTGGAAACATCCAACGGTTATCTATTCAAAACCAAGCAGGCCTATCAACTGATGAGTGACTCGCCTAGTTATTAAGTTGCAAGTTGGGCAGATCATGTGCATCTCTGTTTTAAATCTAATTTAAAAAGGGTTTAAATCCTAGGTCCAGTTCCAGATGAATTAAGCTAGTGTTTCATATACAAAACATGATAGGGATCTGATGATTATGACAGGTGTTAGCTAGCTGACGTGGCTGACAAGTTAATTAACAATCCAACCCTGTTTTCATGCTTCTGCGTAAATCACTAACACACATTAATGTTTTAACATGGGGGAATTTAATAAGGCCAACTGCTATTCTATGCTGGAGCTTCCATTTAAATAAATATTGATCATTTGCTGCGTCAACAGTAGAGCATTGCACTCTTTCCCACTGGAATCTCAATCTTAAAGGCCAACTCAAAAGAGAGGAAAAGAAAGGGAGGAGGGTGAGAATGATAAGTAACAATCACAGCAAATGTCATACAGGTGAAAAAGCAAAAGGGAAGAGGTGGCTGCCCACAGTTGGTGAGTGGAAAGAGACATTTGTCAGGTCTGTGGAGGCAGAAAAAAAGTGAGCCCCGAGCAGTGACACAGCATACAGACTCATGGAGGAAAGAATGCAAAAGAGACAAAAACAACCTCAAGATGCCTATGCCTCCTTCGGTGTCAAATCAGAGCCGTCAGCAAGAGACTGGTAAATGGGACAAGGAAAATGAGACCAAGACATTGGTATTCTGAACCATTTCTGAAAGACAGAACAATTAGAACCTGTAATAGCATACAAAAATAATTGCAAAACCTAATTCTAGCCAAGTTAGCGTGATATGATGGGATAAAACAGTGTAACCAAAAACAATCAACATTTTAACATAGAAAAAAAATCTCCATGTGCCTTAATCCATCACAAAATCCATGTTTTGTGGATTTGGTGGCAAAATTATATTATTCACTATCACTTTGCCATAGCTTACATGTTTGTGAAATGACGCTCCTGTACTAAATCACTGAAAGAAACGTGACTATTGGCCCGAATGATATGGCACAAGTCTGGGGGTCAGGGCCAGCAGTTGGTGGAGCAGCCATTTTCCACTCCATTGATAGCATAATGAGGTGACCATGGAGTGCCTAATACGATCATTTAAACTCCTCATGGTTAAGGCATCCTGCCAAGACACGGTCTACAGAGCAGTAGCCATGGCACCCACAGCATTCATGTTACTACTAATGTCCTATGCACTTGTTGCTCATACATCCAGACCAAGTCTCCCGAAAACCAATGACATTTATATGGTGAAATTACTACAAGGACAAAAGTTATGAGAAACTCACAAACATTATATTGGAGTCACGACCATGGATTAGTCTACATGCAAACCGCCAAGCACAAACATCTAACTTCAGTCTTGCACTGAAATATAATATAATTGAAATCATTAAGCACATTGTGATGCTGTGCCACCAAAACTATAGTGGCCAATGTCATTTTTGCCATCTGCATATAGGCCTGAATAACTACTGCTTAAAGTCGCCTTTACATGCCTCCTTTTCCAAGGTACAGGGAAATAGGAAGCACGGTCTTAGTCATTTAGTCTTCTACTGCAGTGATTGACAACTGGCAGTCCAGGACGGCAATCAATACAGCCCACACTGATTTCAGAAAAAGTATGTTCTGATTTTGTTGCAATAACTAAAAACACACGATTTTCTGAGAGTGCACCGTCAGCTCCTAAAACCCTGATACTCATTACGTAGTGCAGATCTCAAGCAGTCTGTATCTATGCTTTGTAAAGCAGCCTATAGGTGTGCAGACAGCATCAATTCCCTTTTCCACGCTGAAGGAACAGTTCACCCCAAAATGAAAATCCTGTAATTGTCTACTCACCCCCATGTCAGTTGAAACTTAATTTAAGTTCGTACAATAACCAAACACACAAGTTAAAACCCTGGAGGGCATAAAATGACTATCAAATTTCTTATGCAACACAATCCAAAAATCCTATATTTACCCCATTATCTCTTGTATTGACCTCACTGACAGACAGTGACCTTGTTTGTGAAAGCATGAATGGTCGCACACCTTGTTGCACAAACCTTTCAGCTCTCTGCCAGGAGTTTCTGCTCAATCACTATGGAAGTGCACACTGATTTTTGCAATGAACTGTTCCTTTAAAGATTTATACAAGCCCACCCTAGGCATTCAGCCCACATGCATATACAGCCCCGGCCACTTTATTAGGTACACATATCTACTACCGGGTAGGACCCCCTTTTGCCTCCAGAACAGCATGAATTCTTTGCAGCATGGATTCAGCAAGGTGCCCATCTTGCCCACTCTAATGTTTGGTCAAATAAAAAACTAAACCGCTTCACCATGTCTGCATGCTTCATACATTGAGTGGCAGCCACATGATTCGCTGTTTGGAGGAGCAGGCTATTCGCGTTAATGAGCAGGAGTACCTAATGAAGTGGCCGTTGAGTGTATTTAGTCTCAATAAGAATCTTGTATGTCTAGCTGAATGTCGGTGTAAACCTACAGCTGTGGTAACTTGCAGGTCTCAGAGGGCGTCCTGGTGGCTCAGTGGTCTAAGGCACATACCACATCACCGTGATGTCCTGGGTTCAAATCTGGCCCCCTACCCATGTCGCATGTCATCCCTCCTCTCTCACCTGATCCTTCCTGTCTCTCTCCACTGACTGGCAAAATGCCAAAAAAAAATAATAATAATAATCTTAAAAAAAAAAAAAACCTTGCAGGTCTCAATAAACATTATTTTAGTAGTCTCCTTTTATTTTGGATTGATTTTGTATTTGAAAGGTTTACACATGAAAGTCAGATACACATTAATATACATAGACTAGTGTTTAAACTTGAGTGTTGATCAAAGAGATGAAACTCAGCATTTCCAGTGCCAGCAGGTATTGAGGCCCAATAATCACACCAGTAATTAAAAAAAATAAAAAATAAATCACTTCGACACAAGCTGAAACAAGCTGAAACAAGCTGAAACAAAAGACAAAAGCATGGAGGGAAAAGTGGATGTAAACAAGACAATGTAAATCGCAGACATAAATTTGACAATTTAATGTGTCTTCCTGCTGCATGCAGCCAATGAAAACAGCACGACTTGGAACATAAATCTACACTATGAAGATGAACTTCGAATGCAATAAAGTCAGTGATCTGGCCTAAATCCTGGATCAGAGTTGAATAATGCCTCTCTGGTGCAGCAAAACAGACCCTTGGGTATAATCCAGATGGACAGAGTGTCCAAATACCCTTGCAGTTAATGAACAGTGACTTACCTACAGCCATATCAATTTCGACTTGTCAAAAGCACCCACCCAGATCTGTACATCAGCTGACTGAAAATTAACTCTAATCTCATTCACGCGTTAATTTTAAAGTAGATACGAGTAGTTAATGTTAACAACTGAACTGTTAACAACAACACTGTGCTACCACAGCACTTTGGTGTCAACAGGTTGAGTTTTTAAAGTCACCATAGTTGCACTCACTTCAATACTGCAATCATTGAGGGATCAATGAATTCCAAATTGTATCAGGAAATTCTACAGGAGAATATCTGGGTAATATCGGGGTCTGAAGCTCAACAGAGGTTGGGTCATGCAGCATGACAATGACCCCAAACACAAAAGCAAATCTACAACAGAATGGATTAAACAGAGGAAAATTCAGATTTGTGATTGGCCAAGTCGGAGTCCTGACTTTAATCCTGTCCTATGTGGCATGACTTGAGCAAGCCGTTCATGCAAAAATATCAATGACCTGAAGCAGGTTATTGCTGCTAATGGGAATCTTATGAAGTCTGAATTGAGGAATAATTGCAGTAATGAAAATGTGGTGTGTCTGTTATGTGACATATTGTGGGGGTTGAGAGGTTTGAGAGTTGTATAGTTCTTATTTGAAAGTAGGAATTTAATAATGTTTAATGTTACAACCCCTAGCATTGACTATATACGTTTTGTTGGCACCTGGCACCACCAAAGCCGTGCATTCCTCTTCCTTCTTAGTGATGTCTGGACAACATCACCGAGATTACAGAGATTGGCCAGAGAAGTATAATATTGACCAATTTTTCTTATAGTATTTTTAATGCGTACAGTGTGGGTGGACGACTTTTCAGTAAATGGTCAGTGGGAACTTAGAGAGTCTCAAGAGTATCAAACACAGAGGGATTGTATCTAGTCATAACAAGTGCAGTTTATTGTTCATAGAGAGCCAGTTCAGAGCTAGAGACCATAAGCCTTAATGGAATGACACTATAAATCTGGTCTGAAATGGCTAATGAAGAAGTACTAAGTTACTGCAAACAAATTAGGTGGGCAGATTTCATCCAATCACATAATCACCTTTCCTTGATTTTTCGTCTGGCTTGGCTCTCGTAACATAACACCAATGACAACCTTGAACGAGTACATTTATCAATGCAAGAGGGACCTGAGTGGTAGACCCAGGAGATTTCCTTGTTTGTCACCAGAAACAAAAGCTTGGATTTGTGCTACAGAAATGCAACAGCACAGGGGATGCATTACAGTAATCCTCTACCATTGCATCACACTTGTTAAGGTTCACTCTTGTACACCACTGTATATCAGGAAATCATAATGACTCAGCAGGGCCTTGAATCTCAATGCCAATAAAAACATCACTCCTTTGAGCTTCTCCATGGTAGCTTTATATTGATCCCCATTGTAAGCACTCAGTAAGTCCTCAGGAAGCCTTAAAGGGCAATTACGGGATTTTTAAACCTGGGCCCTATTTTTACATATTTTGGGGTCTAAATGACTAATAGGTACAAAAAGTTTTGGAATTGGTCCAGAAACCAGAAACAGAAGTCTCGGCCCAAGAAGAAGTCTCGCTCTGAAATCTCGTGAGATTTGAGTTGTTGCAGGAAGAGAATGATGGAAACGTGAGAGGTGGAGAGAGGAGTTTGGAGTTTACATAGAGGAACTGCTAGCAAGAATGTATTTCCAAAGTTATGGCTGAATATTTAGCTGATTTCGACAATGTAGATGAGGCATTTGAATTCGATGGCCGTCCCTATTTATTTGAGCCTGCAACAACTCACCTTTCGCAAGATTTCAGAGCGAGACTTCTTGCTCAAGGGCAAGACTTCTGTTTCTGGTTAAACAAAGGTCTATCTCTGTAGGGATCCTTTCCGTAATGTTCTCAGACATTTCGAATAACAATCTGAGCCTGTCAGTGGCAAAAACAAGCACTTTGAGTGGACGTACTTTGATCGGGCGCAGTTGCCCCAAAGGATTATGTTGCAGCCATTGCAGCCCGTTTTGCGGCTGCCGGCTGAGGCGATCTACTGAACCAATTCCAAAACTTTTTGTACCTATTAGTCATGTAGACCCCAAAATATGTAAACATAGGGCCCAGGTTTAAAAATACCGGAATTACCCTTTAATGCTGGGCATAATACTCAACTGTCCAAAGAGGCTTTGACTTTCCCTCTCACTTCCATCAAATGCAGTGAACAGCAAGTTTCCAAATGAGCTCAATGAGGGTAATACCACTTAGATGTCTTCACAGATTTAATTTGATTTCATAATTCATTTTTATATATTGTTGTCCTCATTGTGTCTGGGGGATGTACTTGCAAGTAAGATCAAGTTCACTGGTGTGCACTAAGGTACAATGAATTGCCCTTTGCTCAATATGCACTCGCAACAGATTGTAATCAAGGTGATTGCATTAATTAGAATTTCTCTAGAGCTATTTACATTATATATAAAATATTTACATCAATTTTGGCCCCTCAAAGAAGCATGATAGTACAAGCTCACAAGTTCTATACACAACTTTCCAAAGACCTTAACCTACAAACAAATGCTGTAATGATTATATAGCCTAGTGCCTATGTTCTCTGATTTAAAAAAGGTATCTATTTCAATACTGCTTGAATGCAGCAATCAGCTCAATGATGTCAGTACGTACTTAGTGTGACATCAGGCCGACCTTTGATCTAACAAATCCTAATATCATGTACTAAGTACAATATGCACAAGGGTTAGACCAACATATCAGCCAAGGATGGGGTGGGTCATAAAAGTTCATTTAGTATGGCTTTCAATGGAGAGTTTAGATGGTCAAAGATGGTCAAAATGCTGTTTCAGAGGCTTTTCCACCCTGTCATGAATACAATTCTGGGGGAAAGACTGAATACTTGTAATGTTTGGCATGAAATGGCAAATTTAAAGATATTTAATACCAACACAAAGCATTGGCTATCTGTAACTTCGGTCAAAAATGTATTGGTATTGGGGCATCCTGGTGGCTCAGTGGTCTAAGGTGCATACCACATAACTCTTTCACCAATCTCTCCTATCACTATCGAAGGCAAAAAAATGCTACAAAAATAATCTTTAAAGAAAGTATTAGTATAGATATCAGCCTACAAACCCCATATCGGTCAAAACCCTAATATGCACCTTATCATATCTAAGATGACCTGAATTATCTTTTTGCTGTTCAAACATCTTCAATCTAAGTGGTCAACAGTGCTATGGGCAGAACTAGTCAGGCAGCCCTATACATACTGTCAGATACACCTGCCAACAAGCTCCACTAAAAGAACTCAAGACACAAGGAATCAATGGCTGCACTAAAAAGTATTACAATACGCAATACAATACGAAAATACCACATTATACTGTTAGGGAAATGTTTGTAACCACGCTCATACAATACAAATTAGTTGGTGAGCATTTCAGTCAAGCCTCAAAAGCAGGGCACAACTATACCAAATCAACTGTAACATCATTTCCATCTCAGCCTCTGGAGCATAATATTAACTGGATCCATTCATAAGTACATTCTACTTCACCTCACCTGAACTACAAACCACAGACCAAGCCAGTTGCTAGGAGCCGAGGAAAAAGGCACCACAATCTATCTTTGTTTCTATTTTCATGGATAAGTAGCCTAAACCCAAATATTGTCTGTTCTCCACACAGTTAATTTACATCTCACAGTACTGAGCCGCCTGTTGCACCTTAATATTATGTTAACACCCACTCGACTGGAACCAAGCTTACTCTCCATTCACTGGCCAAGCAACAGTGGCTGCTTCAGCACACATGCACACTATCTGTTTCACAACACAACAACCAAAGATAAGCATGTTACAAACACCTTCAGTCCTGCATACACACAACACACCCCTGGTGGCATGACAGACAGACAGTAGCATGTATTTGCTTACCGTGTATAGCCCAATCCTGCACAAGGCAAGGGAGAGCTGCATGTGTTCCGACATTGTGCTCAGCAGCAAGCGTTACCCCCGGCAACAAACAAGCCAAGCCCCCAGAGTAACTGAATGAAAGGAGGAGGATCAAGACTAGTGGAGCACAACAATGTCAAGTCAACAACATAAGACCAACCCCTCACTGCCACGCTCTTAGAAGCCCAGATCCAAAAGTTGATCAGAGGTTTTGTAAGGTTTGGGGGTGAGCAGGCTTGGGAGCTGCATGGGGTGGGATTACTCCTTGTATTCATTCATAGAAAAACAAAAACAATTATTGCCAGGAGAAATCAGCAGACTGAGACGTGTCTGAGATTAGTTTGCAAGGATCTCTCTCCACAAGATTAAGGGCTTGGTGATAACTAGGGCTCCAGAATAAGACTGCAAATTGGATTAGTCACTATTACACACCCACACACTATGCCCAGATGCACAAACATACGCACATGTTCTTTGTGCACATACACACAGCTAGATGAAGTATGAAAAATGTTGCTTTCTATACAAGGGGATGAAGGACCAACCACTTCAGCTCACAACGGTCTTGAGGACTTTTGTGGGACTTGAGTTGAATGCTTTGTTCTACTTACATACGGCAGGGATCAAATATAGTGTTGTTAAACTGCAATTCAAGAACACTGGGACAACTAACTGGCAACAAGTGGATTTCAAACTATCTTTCATCGCACTGTGCGCAACGTAGAATTACATTCTTACAATCTTCTATTGAAGTACTAAAGAAAAAACATGGCTAGAACACTTTTAGTTCTTTAACAACCACTGAACATCAAAACCCTGGGAAAGGCCATATCAGGTCTCAGTCCTCCGGAGGGACCAGCACTGCTCATGAAAGCCTATCTATCCAAACACCAGCTTGTCCAACCTCACACTCAAACTAATGCAACAGGTGAGAGGGAATATTGGCAGAAACTGCATGTATTCACAGTGATGTATGCCTCCCCTGATAAAATAACATGAAGAGTTTCATTCCAAAACGCTTTACATTATCTGTTTTGAAAAAAGATGATGTTCATTGTTCAATATTTAAACATAGACGATCATATTCTTGAAAATATCAACAGATAGCAAAGATTTTCAGAAATATTCAGTACTGGATTTTAGGGGCAACAGGGGTGGTCAGAGTGACTATGGCATGGAAAGGTCGTAGGTTCAAACACCACAACAGCCATGTGTCTATCGGAAGTATCCTTGAACAAGACAGTGAACCCGTACAGACAGTGAACTCCATCTCCAGTCGAAGAGCATCAGCTAAAATGTAAGCGTATTTTCATACCAGCCATTTTATATATATCTCCATCCTTCAGAATGATGGCAAGCCCTCTGGAAATTGCATTCTTTACATGTACTCTTTCCTTATTTTTGAAAACTGAGGAAGAAGTCATCTTAGACAACAGGTATACCATAGTAGGTGGCTTCACTAACAGAGTACGTGTCACCTTTTTCCAAGAGTGGATATCTCATTTTGTATTGACGCTCTTCATGCATAAACAAGCCAGCACATAACAGTTCTTATCTATTGGGTTTGGCTCTATCAGTTTTCCTCTGCATGGCCTCAGTCCAAGATAAAGCCCTGATTATCACACAGCACATGGTTAGGTTTTTTTGGTCCCATCCCACAAC
This sequence comes from Monocentris japonica, assembly GCA_900323365.1. Lineage (NCBI taxonomy): Eukaryota > Metazoa > Chordata > Actinopteri > Trachichthyiformes > Monocentridae > Monocentris > Monocentris japonica. The sequence continues at coordinate 26,713 of OOFE01005129.1, forward strand.
TCTTGAGTAAGAATGAGTAAAATGATGAGAGTCCCACCCTGTTTCAAGGCCGGTAGTGCTTAAACCACTGACAGGAAATCCTTCTACCTATCCATGTCTTCTGCTAGGTCTATGAGAGAGTGAGGACTCTAGACAATGAGAGTGGTGATGGCAAGATAGAAAGTAAAGGAAATGAAATGCAATAAAAAGATAAATACAATCCACTAGTGCCTCTTTATACAAATGGTCCATCAACTTTTAGGGATGTCAATAAAAAAAGTGAACTCAAAGTGCCTCTACGGTTGGTCATGAGCAAAGCATTATTAAACCACATAAACATTCCCCTACCTTCAACAGTAACGCTCATCTGGCATTGGCTCAAGATGCTGACTCACTAGCACTCTCCACAGACACATGGGAATCACTGCAATCAGCTGACCAGCAGAAACAAACACCTGAGAATGTGCTGCCAGCAGGTTAAAAACAGGGGTGGGGGTTCAGGAATGCTGCCAAGGATGTTCAGAAAGGCATTCCACGTAACAGCTTGAGGCTATGCACTTCAAATAAACTTTAGACAATGCAAAATATAAATTCTTCATTCACATGGAGACTAAGTAAACTATCTCACACCAACACAAAAGGTAAATGCGTTGCCTAATATTCAAGTATGAAAAGCACACAGCTTCTTGAAAATCAAGGCATTTCACTGGTTCCCTTAGGCATTTGAGAATGTTTGTGCTCGTCTAGATAGGTCGTCTTTGTTCTCCCCTGAAAAGTGCCTGGCTGTGGAGGCTACTAGCACCAGCAAGGTGTGGAACGCTGTCGGATAGCTGGCAAAATAGAAAGAAAAGTAACACCAGTCCTGTATCCCATAGATTCTCAAGCTGTATTCACATGCTGCCAAGAACTTTCCTTCAGCTCTCTTGCCCCTATGTTGGTGGTGAGTTGCTAATCTGCTATGGCCTGCTGTGTGCCCTTGGACTGGGGACCTGATCTGAAATGCAGTCTTTCACCTATAAACAGATTCTGTTGATCACATTTTCTTTTTATAAAAAGGTGAGATCTTGCTTTGGGTTGGATTAACAACTGCATGACCAATTGAAGGGTTTCATTCCAAAATGAACACATAAAATGTCACACAAATGTCACACAAAGATAAGATACCACTATCATTTATTTATTTGTTCTGGGAATATGTCTTTTCCACAAAACAAACAAAACAAACAAACTAAGGTCTAACAATTTTGTAAACTGCCCAGTCATTCCTGCCATAAATTCCCTGAGGGTTAATTTCTTTCAGTGTCAAAACCATGTTGTGATCAGCTTAAGTTGCTAACAGATTAGCCATAATAACTACGTCCCCATGCATTAAGATAAAGTTAAGAAGAGAATATAGTATCCACAATTTTGAAATGTTGGAGACCCGGCTCCAACTTTTAACAGTTGGAGTTGTCCTAATAACAGCTAACAAAGATGGCAGTAAACTTGAGAGGGGAAGACAGGTTGGCACTCAAGTAGGGCTGGGCGATATGGACACATTTCTAATGAATTTTTGATATTGTATACATCTGCTAACATATGCAGAATCACATGATGTTCATCGCAGTAAACTGCATGGTAATATAAAGTATGATAACTCATTTTCAAATAACATTCCCTACTATATGTTTCATGTCATTTTGTAAGAGATTTTAATAAGCGTTTGCTTTTTATCATTAATTTAGGCAACAGAATTGTCAAAACCATCGTCATACCATTATTTCACCATGATATAATTCTACTGAAAGACGATAAATGATAATATTATTGCATTACATTTACATTACATTACAGTCAGTTAACAGACGCTTTTATCCAAAGCGATGTACAATAAGTGCATTCAACATAGGGAGGCAAAAGAACTACTAGTCACTAGAAATTGTAAGTGCATTTCCTTCCTAAACAAGTATGTAAGAGCAGAACCAGTGCTAAGGTAAAAGTGCAATAAGTTAGCTACCTACTTTTTATTTAAACAAATGCCCAGCCTTGTACTCAAGAATAACTTTTCGGCAAAAAAAATAACAATAGACAAGGATGAGATTTCTGGGAAGATGACAGCCTATTGACTGTGCTGCAAGTTCTCCATTCTGATGCAGTTGATCAAACTACACATTGGCATTACCATGCATCATGGGTGTTGGGGTTGTATTCGGAATAGAGCTCCCAAGATGCATTGAGGATCCAATCACCCAAAGCACCTCCAGATGTGGTCACATCAATAACTAATATCAAATGTAATCGCTTTTCTACATACAACTACGTTAAAAGGAAGTAACAGTTTGTGCACAAAGTCAACTTAGATAGTAGCTTAAAACTAGCGTATTGAAAATAGCAACCCGTCAAAAACAGTCAGGATTCTCATGGATGGTGAACAGGTGAGACCAGGTCATTTTGGTCTGACAAAACTATTAATAGTAATGACAACAGCTGCAGAAAACTGCCTTCTCAGCTAATGCCTATGGTATACCTGTTGTCTAAGATGACTTCTTCCTCAGTTTTCAAAAATAAGGAAAGAGTACATGTAAAGAATGCAATTTCCAGAGGGCTTGCTATCATTCTGAAGGATGGAGATATATATAAAATGTGTAATGTGCACAGCAAATCTAAGACAAGAATCACTGTTGGAGCCTGTAGTGTATTATTGTAAATTTAAAGAGTCAGCGGCCACTTTACGTGACAATTTAACCAGTTCTAAAATAAAATACAGCCAGGAAGTGGTTTAACTATTAGTCTGTAGTTTTCCCCAACACTAGTCATGTTTAAACCAAATGTTATTTATTCACTTGTGTGTCCCGAACAGAGGGTGGTGTACTGAATGGGTAAGTTTTCTTTTTACATGTACCGTTCCAGCCCGAGTACAATGTGAGACCAGTATACCAGCCCACCACTTCAAAACTACATATTTAGGTCAGGCATTAAAAAAAAAATGCATACCACCAAGCCAATCAAAATCAAACATTAAACAATGTTGTTGCATTAAAAAAAGAATCAATGATGTAATTGGATACACTGATAGTGTCGACCCCGTTTCACACAATTTCCCTCCTATTTCATGCCTCCTGAACATGAGCCAGATGTGTAGAAGTGTGGGTCAGCCCATCATCAGATGAGGATCTGTCTAGCTATTTCGTCTCACCCACCACTACCATTGTCTGGGGTCAATGTGGGGTGGTTGTTATCTTGAATCCAGGCCAGTCGATCATAATTTAAATTCCACAGAACACATGCTGGTTGTTTCGGCATCAGACAAAACTAAGTGTTTTTATAGCATTATAGATCTGGTTTCCTTTGGGGCAGAGTTACAGATGTGACCTGAATGTCTATGTACCTGAAGAGTAATCATTCCTGTACAGCGGAAATATCTCGTCATCTCTTCTACAAAAGCTGTGTACATCTGTAGAAATAGCCTCCAGACTGTGATTTTGTCTACGTCCATAACAGAGCACAAATGACGCATTGAGAGAGCCCTAGTTTACGTAAGGGCACACAAGAATAGGAAGTATGATAGGCAATGTCTTTACAAGAGAGAGGCAATTCACTATTTACCAAAACACAGGCAGGTCTCGCAGATTTAAAAAAAAATTATCAATATAGTCATAATCTGGTGTCCACACACACACACTAAGTATATCTAAGACGTCACTCACAACAAGTGTAATTTGTCATATGTGTTAAAGTCTGCAACAGTTAAAGGTCTAAGAGTTGTCCACATGGTGCACTTGTAATTTGGTAAGGCTGTATCACGGCAACAGCTAGCGCCAAATTCCTCTCTTGGTGCAGCCATTTGTGCGTTCTTTTTTAACACTACGCTGACCGTGCAGGAGTATGGAGCTTCAACATGCTCCTGTTCCCAGTTGAAACAGAATCCACTATAGGCCAGATCTACAGTGAGCTACCGTCACAAGCCAAACTACAGTAATTACCCAGCAATGTGCTATAGTTATGTGCTTTTACTGAAGTGGATCCCTACTAGCCTTAAGTTACTAGGGCAATAACACCTCCAGTCCTTGTCTAGGTAAAAGCATGAGTAGGACGTAGGACTAGATACATTTGTCAAAGTTAGTCAGTATCAAATATGAGAGACTCTTATTGATTGCTGGGAGAGAGACAGACGTAGCTGGAGCCTGAGCTTAGTGCCAGGTCTCCAGTGGTGCACAGCAAGAAAGGAGGCCCAGTGCCTATTGAGTGCCTGACCTCCGAGGACAGCCAAGCACTCGCCTCCAACAGTCCACAGAGTTACAGCTGTGAATTTTTTCCACAGCAGGCTGGACCCACAATAATGTGTTGGTCAAATAAAAAAAAAAAAAAAGCTTAAATCCTTCAACCCTGACAACCAAAAAAAGCATTTTTCCACCCCAATGTACAGTAAATTTGCAGATGTTATTGTGCTTAAGAAAAAAACATATTTCAAAGACCAAAATATACTGATTAGAGTTGGTGGTTGCAGTTTTTTGCAAATTGCAGCAATCCCTCCCAAATCCTTAGATGAGTGAAATGAGGATGATCCTGTCCTCTTATCGCAGCAACGAGAGAAAGGACAGATGACAGGGACATTCACTACAACTGTGAGGGTGCTCCCTTTGACAACATTGCCTCCAATGTTTACATTTGCTTCCAACAACTTTCCATGAACATCAAACTCAGATTACAGAGTAACTTATTCAAACTAAGAATGTGCCACTTTGGTCCTTTTTTTGTTACTCCAACATCAGAAGCCAAGTTTTCACCAGCACAGACAAGGTAGATGTTTAGTTTGTAAGAACTGTCAGAAAAGTGTTTTTTGTACATTGCTATGTAATCTGACATCAAGAAATGCCCATATAAATGGAAAGTTCAAAGTTCAATGCAGATCCCTCATCTTGAGGCCCATTCTAAGCAAGCTGATAACACTGGGTGGGCATTTCACAGTGTCACTGTCCCTCTTGTAATATGACAACGCAATGTCTGTGTACTCCTGGCTTTATAAATTCCCTGGGAAAGCCTATAGCTACAACTTCCTCCCCATTGTTTGTCTGTTAAAGTAGCACCCATCCCATCCCTAGAATGTGGGCAAAGGTCCAAGGCACTAATCTCCCAGGCCCAAGTTGGTACAGTGGCTTGCATTGTAACAAGTCTACTGGCCACAGGAGTGAAAAATAAGCACGTAGTATCTAAAACCAAATGTAACGTTAAGCTAATGTCACGCCCTATATCAGTGCAGTGATAGCTATTGAAGTGGCTGACAAAGATGACATCATGACTCGAAGTACCCCTCAGCTAACTCTTTTTACAATGCAACTAGCCTCAGCAGTTTTAAAAAGTAAAAGCAGTACTCAACATTAGGTGACAGCACCACAAAAGGTGTAGCCTAGTTAGTCAACGTTGTGTTTCGCGTGTAAACAGAACTGGATGGGGGTCGACCAGTTCGACCTAATTCACAGAAGTCAACACAGATTGGCAGTGAAATGTCACCAACTGTCGAAGTGACACATTACCAAAAGACGAAGCTCTCGTTAGCTACTTCACATGATTGTTGACAGCCATCTAGATGAGGAGCCCCCAATGGCAGGAAACCTACAGCCTCTCTTTAATTACAAAAAGCAACACCAATGCAAGACGATTCAATCACTTACCAGATAATCCATGTACTATTACTGACCAGTCACAGTTGCGCGAATTGGTGTTCAGGTAATCCTTATTTTTGCTTCGGCGAGTGCAAATTTAATGGGTATGGGCACACGTCGCTTTGTATTCCCCGCCTTTCGACAGCCAGAGCAAAATAAAATCAGCCTTTGCTAGGATTACAAAGAGGATTTTTCGCTGTCTTCTTCACTATGAGCCCAAGTTTCAATACAGGACCGACGGCGTTTGTTTATAAACATAAAGTCGGCTTCGTTCGTCTCTTTTTTTCTGAATAAAGACCCTCTCGTCCACCGGCTGACTCCCAGTTTTATCACACAATATCAGAGTGTTTGGTTGAGGAAACTAGTGAAGCCTACAACGCTACGTCATCCACGTCGTTTCAGAACGTAACGTGGTCACATGACCAAACACATGGTCCCTATTTTCATTCGGCAAGGGGAACGCCGCTGTTCGGGCAGTTATTGTAGTGGTTCAGAAATAAAAGTGTTTGGAAATATATATTTTTCAAATACAGTCGTCTATTAAAATAGTTTTGCTGCATTTTGAGTAGACGCTCCATAACAACGAACATCTGAAATGTATTTCGGATTTCAAAGATGGCCTGTGACAATCCCGGTCTATAGTGTTCATAGCAATGTGCTAAAACATAATCACTTTCTCCTATCGCCCTAGAGAAGATAGAAGTTTGTCCCTTTATCTGTGATGTAACACCGATGTACAGCTCTATAGAGAATAAAACAAAAACCATGGAGATGGTGGCTGTAGCAGTATGATTTAAAGGTACATTCTCTGGTTAAGAGACTGGCAGCATGACAAAGACAAAGGTAATTTGGAAAAAGAAAATCCTCTCAACCATATTATGTTCATATTGTACCAATTACTCATTGCACCACCAAGTACATACAAATTGTTGCATTCCTCACAGAGAGAAATTCAGCCACACTACAGTGCAGTCTATGCAGTCCAAAACGTGTTTGTGGTAGTTTTGAATTCAAAATTGCTATCAGATATTATATTAATTATCCTTAAAAGGAATTGGGGGACCCTGCCTATCAAAGGATCGGCCATGTAAAACGTTTTCTATCCCCAGTTGTAAAAGTTCTTACAGATACCAGTTCCAGACTGTGCATCATGTCATCACCGCTCAGAGTCTTGCTCCTCACGTTTACAAATACTGATTAGACTGTTCTTGACTGCAGCAATAATGTGAATTCTAACACTGACATTCTCCCTCAATCTGGCAAATAATTGGCCATGTCAATTACAGTTACTCTTTATTTTACTTCATTCAAGTTGTGAAAAGAACATAGATGATACGAAAGGTAGAAAGGGTGCAATATAAGTACCTCACATGATAGGTATATAAATAAATTGCTTATTCTAAGAATATTTACATTTCACCACATTGGGATATCAAGATATTCCATAACTTATTCTGCCACTAGGTGGCTCTGTGCTGGAATCGCTTTTATTTGCTAAATGCAAAGGGTTTACAAAGAATTTGATCTGGTTAATTGGTGCCAATACGTTGCTAGGCAGTCACAGAGTACACAGCTAGCTAGGACCTCTAGTAAGTATGAACACACAAGTAGAATTTGTCCATTGTAGCATTGACTTAATCACAGATATGAAAGATAGAACTAGGTTGATATATAGCAAAAAATAGACATAAAAAATATATGATAATATAAAAGAATATATATATCAAATTTATGTATATCCAAAAATGTCTAAATGACAGAGGAGCCATTTAGATAAGTACAGAAAAACCTTGGTTATGTGTCAAATGTGATGATTGGTTTAACAGAATATGTGTCATCCTGGATCCTTAACACTTTCAATGAAGGTCATGCTGTCTTCCATCCATTTAGGTGTCCAAAGCTGCCTTGTGATGACTTAATATACTATATTACTATAGGGAGAGATGTAAAAGACAATTCCATGGCACTGCTTTAGGCCACAGCTCCTCTACATTAGCTTCCCCATCAGCCAAGCTGTACTCAGACAGAAAACTGTATTGGGTTTGCAGGGCCACTATCTAACCCAGACAGGACCAAATTAACAGTATAAACATGATCAAGAATTATCTGGTGGCAACACCAGACAAAACAATTATGTACTATCATTACGATTTGAGGAGTGTTATAAGTCACATGTCTCATAATGTGATGCAGGCTGCATACTGAAGTAATCCACAAGACCACACTCCTGTTCAATATTTCATGTACTGTGCTATAAATGAAATCTCCCTGAACACAATAAGTGGATGGGTGGGTGAGTAGGAAGCCTCCTGCACAGGTTTGACAAGTATGGAAAATGTTGAAAACATAGGGAAATACATATTGCATGTACAGCCTGCAGCATATTTTAGCATGTACATGTGCAAATTCATTGTAGGATTTTTTTACTGTTTGCCCAGTCGTTTAGCCTAGCTTTTCTTTTTCTGTTTCTTTCTTCTTGTTGTTATGTGCTATGCTCTACCGACAGCTCAGTCAGTAGAGCATGAGACTCTCAGTCTCAGGGTTATGGGTTTGATTCCCACATAGTGTCAAGTCACCTTGGATAAAAGCATCTGCTGAATGATTGTAATGTAAATGGTTCCTCTGAAAGGAGAATATTATAAAATGTTTTCATGAGCCATGGTTTGATATGCTTTTTGATCATGAAAACAGAGACAGGCCAGTTTTGTCTCTCTTCTCATCATGTGTTTGACCCCATTGAGTGTGAGAGGAGTGACCTCTGGTGGCCTCACGTTAGTTTTGTTATTAATAATTTGAACAAAACTCACTTTCTCTCACCCAAATTCTGATTATATGAACCCTGGTGGCATAGTGAGTAGGGAGACTGCTCCTTAATTGGTGCACCATGGTGCACTGTTTGGTGAGTATCCACCCTGCTCAAGTGCCCTTGAGCAAGACACTGAATCCCTACCAGCTCCAGGGAAGCTGTTTTGTAACTGACCCTGGACTCTGAACTCCCCTTGTAGGTGGTGGCAAGTGGAGAAAAAGGGCTGAACAAAGTTGTTATTATTATTAGTAGTAATACTACTGGTGGGCTTCCTGCTTTACAGACATACTAAACCAACATTACTGTATTTCCATTCCATACAAAGAATGCAAAAAGAGAAGGTGCTCTAGGTAGGAAATACACAGTGCTGGGTCCCTTGGTCTGTTGGATGGTCTTGTCTGGCTCATGTATGTAAAATACAAGTAGTGATAACCAAAAATGACTGGTAGTCTCAAAGAGCCTCGGCTTGAATTCTGTAAAAAAAAAAAGGCAATTACAGCCACAAGGGGGCAGTACCCACCAGAGTAAAGCACTACACAGTACAGTATATGGATGGTTAACAAGCACTCTGGAGGCTTTCTCCATGTCAACATGCATTCCTCCCAAAGGAAATGGCTTGTTTATGTAGCAGCATGTCAACCAAACACAAAATGCTTGAGTGAACATATTTATATCTGAGCTGATAAAAATGATTACGTGGAGTTTGGACTGAACATGGACTTCCTAGAAACAAACACAATGTTACTCTTGCCTTCCATACATCACATTAGAAGGGAATACCACTCATTTTCAGATTTTGGGTTATTCACGTGGCCTTGAGCACAAGCAGTATTTGTAAACATGAGCAGCTCACCCCACAGTTTGAAACCACAAAGCCAAGGCTGCAGTCTGTAATGTCATGTTAAGATGTACAGCCTGGTAGGGTTCCACCAATATGGGTTTTATAAGGTTGATTGAAGCTGCTAATATTTTATTAGACCTTGGAACACTAGAAATTCTCCATTAAACCCATGCTAATGAAACTCTTAGGTTGACTAACAGCTCCTTGAGGCAGGTTTCATTGCAGGTTTTACAGACTGCCACCCCTGAGGCTGGTTGACTGAAATCATATCTTCACCTCCATACATAGACAACATGGACTGATAGATTTTTTTAGTGAAAAGCCAGTATCAGCCTGATGGCAAACTGATATATCAGTCTAATCCTGCAGCCTGCAGCTCCTTCTTTGCCTTTGACCATAAGAAGAATGTCTCAGCTATTACATGGAAATGAGTAAAAAGGTAATTGCTTCAATTCTATCAGTATAGAAAAATCTATCACTTCGTCCTGAAAACCATCCTGGGTACTGTCACAGTCACCTACTCCATCATTACCAATTAATTTTCTGTGGAGGCGATGGACACCCCCAGAACTACAACTGCACATTCCCACTTTGCACATTTCACTTTCTCGTGAATCGTTTGACTTTGTACTTTGTATAGATTTTTATATTTTTAATTCGTCATTGTTATTTTATTATTTCCACTGTAGTTTTTTATTAATCTATGTCTGGCTGCTGTAACTAAGAAATTTCCCCCCGGGATCAAGAAAGAACCTACCTACCTACCTACCTTTCTCATTTCTGTCTATATAATGGTGTGGACAGTGGTGAATATTCACCAATACAAAATTAACTAGAGTAGGGCTGCATATGAATGTCCCCCGTTAATTCCAGCAAGTGATCAACAAACGTCACATGCTCAACTTCAGTGCATCTGTCAAAATGACAGGATTATCTGCCCGTTGAAATGATGCTGTTTCAGTGATTTATCATCTTTTGATATGTGTTGTATTTATTACTTTTCTACATCAACTGTGTTTGATTTTTATAGAATGATTCATAGCATGCCATTGTGATGAACAGTCCACTGCAATGGAAAACTGAAAAGGATGGATGTTTTGATTTTACATGCGTCACCTCGTGTTCCTGTGAAAAAACTGGGGTCCGGGGCCTCCAGGGATCCTTGGGAGGGTTCCAGGGGGTCCCCAGAAAAATCACGATTTGACTTCAGCTTTTTTGCAATCACTTTAAGTTAGCTTGGAAATAGTGTATATTGACTATTCCAATCAGAGGTTTCACTCTTTCCATTGTTTTATCCCCACCTACAGTGCAGAACGGAAACCCTTGAGGCAACACCTGATCAAATGGGAGGGTCTATAACGTAAAGCGTATATATACGTGTGTCCTTGACATTCAACAACTTTGGGAAACCTTGCCTCAACACCCACACGGCTTGATCCATGCTGTCTGGTGGATTACCGCGTCCTGGCTCCTCCCTCGATTATTCGGACTGATTACGTCCAGTTGCTGCGCAGCGCGGCTCAGAAGCGTCAGATCAGAGGGAGGCTGGAGTACCAAGTGTTGTAACGTAAATACCTTCGCTCCACTTTCAAACACTGGAACCTGCAGGGTCTACTCACACGTCTGATCAAACGTACTAATTCCTCCGAGGACAGGACACACTGAAAGGGGACACGGGCGAGTTTTCTTACACGGCGTGCCTTGTAAGTTTGTACACGGAGTTCCAGTAGTTTGGTGGGCTGACTGGCTAGCCTGCCCGCTAGACCTCCCCTCCCCGGCCAGCCAGCTAGCCACTTCTAATCGGCGCCAGCGCTCCAGTTGTTGTGAATCATGGCGCTCAAAGCAAGAGCGTTGTACGACTTCAACTCTGAAAACCCCGGGGAGATATCGGTGAGAGAGAACGAAATTGTGACTTTGTACAGCGAGCAGGACATTGAAGGCTGGCTCGAGGGGGCGAACAGCAAAGGGGAGAGAGGACTGTTCCCCGCTTCCTACGTGGAGGTTCTGAGGAGCGACGCCGCCTCCACGTTCAACAACAACAGCACATCTGGGGATACTTATCAGGAGTCCCGATACGCCAATGTCCCCACCGGAGGCTTTGACCCGTCATTTAAAGCGCAGAATAAAGTTGAGAACTCCTCTAAACCATCAGCCCCTGGCTTGACCACCTTCTCACCCCCCACGCAACAGCAGCAACATAGTTTTCATCAGACTAGCCAAGGGAGTGATGATGATTGGGATGATGACTGGGATGACAGCTCCACAGTTGCCGATGAGCCAGGAACTGTGGGAGGAAGGTACCATGATTTTGAAGGCAACGGACCCTCAACTTATAGAGTGTCAACATCCTCAATGTCAAGAGGGGGAAATGCACAGCAAGCAAAAAGTTCTGCCACGGTCAGTAGAAACCTGAATAGGTTTTCAACCTTTGTGAAATCAGGAGGAGAAGCGTTTGTGCTCGGGGAAGCATCTGGATTTGTGAAGGATGGGGACAAGATCTGTGTGGTGATGGGTCAGTATGGTCCCGAGTGGCAGGAGAACCCATACCCATTCGCTTGTACAATCGACGACCCCACCAAGCAGACCAAGTTCAAAGGCATGAAAAGCTACATCTCCTACAAGCTGACGCCCACCCACACACAGAACCAGGTGAACAGGAGGTATAAGCACTTTGACTGGCTGTATGCCCGGCTGGTAGAGAAATTCCCCGTCATCTCGGTGCCCCACATCCCAGAGAAGCAGGCCACAGGGCGTTTTGAGGAGGACTTCATCTCCAAGAGAAGGAAGGGCCTCATATGGTGGATGAACCACATGACCAGCCACCCTGTCCTGGCCAAGTGTGATGTTTTCCAGCACTTCCTCACCTGCAACAGTACAGACGAGAAGGCCTGGAAACAGGGCAAGAGGAAGGCTGAGAAGGACGAGATGGTTGGAGCCAACTTCTTCCTCACCATCAGCACCCCCACGGATCCACTGGACCTCCAGGACGTCGAGAGCAAAATAGATGGCTTCAAGGCCTTCACCAAGAGGATGGACGACAGCGCCTTGCAGCTCAATGCCACTGTCAATGAGTTTGCCCGCAAGCAGATCAGTGGCTTTAAGAAGGAGTACCAGAAAGTGGGGCTGTCATTCAAGGTCCTCAGCCAAGCCTTTGAAATGGACCAGCAGGCTTACTCTTGTGGACTCAACCAAGCCATCTCCTTCACTGGGGAGGCATACGAATCCATCGGAGAGTATTTTGCTGAACAGCCCAGCAAGGATCTCGACCCAATCATGGACTTGTTAGCGCTTTACCAGGGCCACCTGGCAAACTACCCAGATATCATCCACGTCCAGAAAGGTAACGTTGTCATGATGCCACACACTCTTAATCCGTTCCTCCCTGACCTAGTCATTTGTTAGTTTATGTCCTCATAAACAGCGGCCTGTCAATAGCCAGACAGGTTTTTTGTTTGATGCCTTTTGGTTTATACATGAGACCAACCAACTGACAGGTCACAGATTGTTGCTCGTTGTGAAAGATACAAATAATAGCATAGGGAGGCATGACAAGTGGACAACCCGAGTACAAAACTGAATGACATAAGGCAATATCTAACAGATACAAGCAAGGATCAACACAAGACACCAAGATCTATTTGATCCATGTACAAATGTCATGTGGTTAGGGCTGGGAAACAACAGAATAGGCATCATCTGGAGTCAACACCATGAAGACAAAAATAGCATAGGAAGACAAATCTCACCGAAAACTTGGTCACTGAAATGATTCATAATCATGGGGTTCCAGTATATAGAAGCACAAATATGGCACCTCTTGAGTTCATAAATCTTATCTACAATACCTCTTTTCCTAGTACAAGATTCACTGAAGTACAAGAACTTTGCTGCCCATGCAATATAGTTTGCTTTTCTCAGCCTGTTGTGGTTGTCAGACCTGATAGCACCAGACACCAATCATTGCTGTTAAAGCTGACCCAGCTGTGAAATACAAATAGGGAGTTTTTGCAGCTGGAAATTTCTTCACGTGCACTTGCCCTAGTTTCACTCAACTGCTGAATCATATGGGCAGCACACATTTGGCTGAGGTGTTGTGTTTTATTTTCCATGGCTGTTATCTATTACATTGCAATGCCCGGAAAATGGACAATGCCCTACCTGAGCTGTTGATCACACCACTGACCCAAAACAAGATTTGCACTTAATTCAGTGCAATCTGTCATAACAGATTGTCCACCGGCTTTTTCCTTGTTACCACAGAAAGTCAGTGTTAGACTATCTACGCCATCCTCCTACATGAAAAGCAATGATTGTTCTCATTGTGTTGCAAAATGTCACTCCATGAGAGTCAACACTGTTATGCAAGGGGCACAGCATTGTAGCGCTCCCTCTGTAGGGAGAGGCTATACTGTTTACAGTACATAAGGATGTAACACACTTGTTCCCTTAGGAAGGCAAAGACAAAATATTAGTCTAAATGGAACATGCGTGCTAACTCAAACCAAACTAGACTGTCCAATCAAAATTAGGCTGTTATCTTTTTGATGTACCAGTAAGACTTCCACTATGCATTAGCAGGTCCCTCTTTAAACCATGTTGAACATTACAAACCTTTTTACAATCACTGACAACTGGGAATTGATGAGAGTCCTGTCTGACACACTTCCATATAGGACATCATATAGGACTTAGGCCTACAATAGACCCGCTAGATTAGAGGACAACGTGGACTAATCCTCTTCATACCATGCATTATGTCCCAGTGCTCTACGTTACTGGATTGTCATGACTCTCAGGCAGAGGTCACACAGCAGCTTTTTTTTTTACCAGCCAAATGGATTCATAAAGGGACCCTCCAACAATAGTTAGTTACCTGTCAAAGTGGCTTGGGAGAGCCACAGCTAAAGTTGGCCAGCTTGTGTTAATTTCCCACCCTGTCTATGATATAGGCTAGGGAAATCCTGGGCTAAGGTCTGGGCTCCCCCTCAAACACTAGGCCTATTCAGTCTACAATGGATGATATGAGAAAAACAAGATTGACGGTGTTGAGGTTATATTGGGACACAAACTTCTCACTCAGCCTAAATGCAGTTTGCCACGTAGGCCGTACACAGCCTGAAGAAGCTGACACAGCCATTAACACAATCTTGTGTGATAAGCCCAGCCTAGCTCCAATGATAAGAAACTCTGATTCAACTGTAGCACACACATAAGACCCTGTTGGGGCCTTGAAAGTTAACATACTGCCATTACTGCAAGGATTGGTCATTGGTCAACTGTTGTGCCTATTCCTACTGATTATTCTCCAACACATGAAATGTCTGTTTGATATTGAAAATAGATGACGGCGTGAGAATATGGAGAATGGATGAAAGCCTCCTCGACGCTTTGCGACTAAGTGATGGGAAACAGCAGGCAGCAGATAAGAGGAGAGCAGCATGTAGCCTGTTTTATGTTGCTCAAATCGCTTTGAGATTTACAGCTTATTTTTAAAGGTTGAAGCTATTTCACTCCTGATGTGCTGTTCCATTAATTATGAGGGCAGTGAAAGCAGTTTTTCTGCATGCATTCTTTTGATTTGATTGCTTTCATAGCTGTTCACTTCCACATTATGCTGGTGATTTAACCATTCCTTTCTATTTATAGCAGAAGTGAGAGACAAAAATATAATTACCCCAGCTAAGCCTGCTGTATCAACCACCTTATAGGTTTAAGCACAATTTGGGTGTATCCTAGTCATGCCATTAGGCCTATTGCCAAAAGTGAGCTAATATTTGCTCTAGTACATAAATGAAAACAATTCTTGTGCACCCCAGATGGTGCATTTTTGTTCTGGGATAGCTGACCTAGTGATGCGATAGGGGCATATAATGATCCATAGAAGAAATTACCACCAATATTTTTCAATGTTTTTCTTTTTTAAAGTGACTCACTTTGACAATTGTGTCTAGAAAGTCATAGTTTTATCATAAACTATGGCAATGCAAACCATATGTTAACATGTTGTGTGCTAAATGGTCAGGTACTATTTAGCATGGTGGTGATGTGGCCTTCATGAACTGATGTCAAGACATGTTTGCTAAAGTGTAAAAATGTAAGTTAAAGTTAAATATCCCCAAGTGTCCCCATTCTTGTAGACTGAATACCTGTTTGTGACTCAAATATCCTGCAAGTAGCTGGGGAGTGTTGGATGCAATTACCCTGTGCAAGTACTCGACACTTGCTCTCTGAAATCGACTTATATTTTCTGCTAGGCCTTTGAGGTCTTTTAGAATACTTCAGTACTTAAAGGATGCTAACACTGCAATGAGATGGATTAATTAGGAGGAAAGGTGTCTGAAAGAATAGGAGCTTTTTAATGAACATGTAAAGTCTGGCAGCCTAGAGTTCACTGGCTTGTCATTGTATGAAGACAATACTATGCAGCTGAAATTCTCCGGGCTGAAAAAAAGAGATGGTTAAACCTGCAGTTGAACCCATTTTGAGCCAGGCAGTCTGTCTGGCTTTTTTTTTATCTATCCATCTGTTTCTCTCCTCATCTCCCTTTTGGCTGTTGCTCAGTGTTGATACAGCTTTCCATTGATGACCACACTACACTTCATGTAGGTTAACCTTGCTTGATAAACATCACATTGAGGAAATGTCCCCAAGTGCTATTCTTCTATTCTCATAGGAGGTTTGTGGTGTGGATGTTCTTGTCTTCTTAGTCAGACACCTGAAGAGAGGAACTACAGGCTAGGCTACATCCTTGTTGTCATAAACCAAAGTAGACATTTCCGCAACAGAAGTGGTCCCAGAGAAATTCACTTCCCTAAGTACTGGCAGTAAAATGGGAGTGCTGTCTTGCACCATTGGTCGAGTGTTAATCCAAATGAAAATGTAGGCCTGGTTAAATAATAAGCTAGGTTGTCTCTAGAGGTGGTCTGTTGGTGACTTCACAATTGCTTTCTTTAGAAAGAAACACATCAAAGCAATACTTATCAGTCCTAGCAAGAGTTGAATTCCATTTTTAGCTTCCTATATTTGTCTAAAAATGACACAGACACCAGCCTGTTTTTTATTGTCCTCATGGAAATGACCGGTGAAATGTGAGCCTGCCCACAGAGGGACATTGAACATCACTCAATTGATCGCCACCTGTACAGAGATCACATTAGGCATTAGCGTGGAGGTTGGCTGGGCTAATGCTAACTCATGATATTCACAACATATCTGGCTTTGCTTTCAAAAGGTTGTTGAGCCCCAGGTCTTGTATGTTTGTGCTTTTATTTTTGCCTTAATTTGGCATTGTAGCCTAAACAGCATCAGGGCTTATTGTTATTTCAAGTTCCAGAGAAAGGAGAAGGGAGGAAAAGGGTTTTCATGCTCACTGCTAAGACTCCATAAATGGGATAAGTGATACAATGTGGTTTGGCCAGTGGCCAAAGTATCTAAATTTGTTTCTGGTTGAGTAAAATGAAAACTTAAAAGTCTTTACCCAACACTGATGCGCAAGGGAAGTGGGAATTGAAAATGTGAAATAGTTGCCATATTTAGTTAGACTGTGCTTTGAAAGCATATTTAGAACTGAAAAGACTTAAGAATGCATTTCTTTTTTTAAATTTAGCTCACGTCGTATCCATCAAATGACCTCTGAGTTATTGTTCAAACACCTAGTCATTATGACAATATTAATCATGCCAATGCAGTGCTTCTTAGAGGTTCTCCAAACTTAGAGATGACTCCAAACAATGGCTTATTAGTTTAGCTGAAATAACAGAAACTCACAACATTGCAAATAATATTTTTATATGGCAAGAGAGTTTTTCCAGTCAAGAAAAGGCGAGAGTCACAACATTGTGGCTGCATTGCTTTATGGACTATTGATGCTACTTATGGTGGAGAAATTGGTGCCTCTTCCTCCTCTACGATGGCTTTCTCTCTGTGTGGTTGTTGAACGTCGGTGTAAAATGGTGAATCTAGAAAAAAGCCCTTGCTCTTTGATTCTGAGGGACACCAAAACCTGATGATTACTGTTGATGTTTTAGATAGCTGAAACATTTTCTGCTATTAAACTCCATTGTAGCCGTGCTGGAAGTATGTCGACATTATGTCACCACCAAAAAAACAACAAACAACAACAAAATGCAATGTACATCGCCAATAGCTGTTTTCTTAACATTGTTAAAGTGGTTTAGGATAGATTTTTCACTTTAAGAGAAAGACTTCTCCATTCAGCCTACCTTCTTCCCATATTGGCTGTGTGCATCACATTCCTCAAATACCTCTCTTATTATCTGTTCAGCACCAAGCAGCATATTTTACTTTGTCTGAGTCTTGGAACAATGGGAGGCAAAGAAGGGAAACCATTGATTTAAAAGGACGTCAAGTTCTCTTGCAAAGTCAGCCGTCAGCTAAAACTCATTTTGTGCAAACTCTGCAAGACTGTATGATATATTGTTGGCTGCTTCTGGACATACGCTATTTAGATGTTCTTTCTTGGCTCCTTCAATGCACAAATGGATGAGAGAGGTGGTGGAGGATGAGACTTGCCGCTGCTTATTAGAGTCAGGTCACAGGCTAGCAGTGCCATGATGTTGTGTAACCAGCATTATGTAAGAGCTGAAGTGGATGTCTCCTATCTAGAGCAGGAGGGCTCACTGCCATCACCATTCTCACAGGGAGGATTTCCTCGGCGGCTTTCAACTGGGTGGGCTGTTCCCCATTTACGATGTGGCATTCTGCAGTGTGTCCCACACACACACACATCGTACATCACTGTAGATGTAGATGTAGATGATGTAGCGTCTGCTGTCCCCGCTGCGGCCTAGGCATTATTCTTTTGCACAGCACATTTGATAGCTTTGGAAATGTGTGATAAATGTTAAACTGTTAGGTTTAATGTGTCAACCGTCATTGCTGTTGGTCTCTTTGTTGTTGTGGTAGGTCTGCGGTAAATTGTAGCAGCTGTGAAAATGATGAGGCTCTGTATATAACAGTTTGCTGACATTACCTTCCATCGCTGAACTGCTGCCTATTTCCCATCAAGTCTCCATGGTAACAATTATTCCACCTCAGTCCATTAGTGGGCTGTTAAAACACAGGAAGCCAAAGACCTTTAAGGTACACAAAACACCCTTGGAACTGGCCTTTAAGTCTTTGGACAGCTGTGTTTGTTCCCAGGTCTCTCTCTTTTCCACTCCCACCTTCTCTCTTCCCCTGTTGTCTTTGTCTTTCTTTCTGTGTCATGTTCAATCTGTTGTGCATTAGAGGAATTTCAAAGATCTGGGTTAAACTGCAGCTGAGGGATACTGCCAGAAGGCAGGCTGCAGATTTGATTTTTTTTTTTAGGAAATGTCAGCATGTTTCCATTGCTCTGTGCACTGTAGTCTATACTCTGACAGTTTCAGTGGTGAAGACACAGGCAGTCAGGAAGCATTTGGTTGAACTTAGCTTGGACATTAACGTGGTGTTTCAATTTATATGTAAAGCTGAATTTGGTTACAGAGGTTAGAGAGAAGAAATGTGAGGTCAGTATGTCTTTGAAGCATGCCTCTGTGGCCTCACTTACCAGGAAGTAAGCACTCTGAATCATTCTTTCAACAGAGTATTAACCATGGTGACTTATTCACAACATGACACCAAATCCCATGACGAGGCAATGCAGGAAATGTGTTTGAATGCCTCAAGGGTACATGAATGTTTGCAACTATTAGGCCTATTACAGCACATGTCGGGTTTCTGTGCAAATACTCCCAGATATTGATGTAAGCTAGCCAATGCTTCTGCCACATGAACAGGGAACTAGGACAGAGCCAGGTAGGCCTACACCCAGTGACATTTAAATCTAAATGTAGCCTAGCTGAGGTGTAGAGGGACAGATCAACAAGCTGATCTAGTATTTGCAGAAATGCCCGGCCTACAAATCAAGTTGGAAAATAGAAAATCTTTCATTATAGTTAAGAAGAGCAAATCCTAAGCATTAGCACCCATCCCCAAACACATCAATATTTTTAAGCAGTCAGTTCAGACACCAGGTAATGGCTGGTCACATTCTCTTGTATTTCAACTTTAGGTTAATTTTGTACCAGTTTGGCTTTAGACTTATTCTGGAAAATGCAACATTAGCCAACTGCAGCAATGACGGGTGATATGTGTCAAATTGGCAGGTACACCCTCATGTTTCGATCGTCACAAACCACAAGAATCCACCACAGTGACAACAGAGCATGACAGCCCTTCCTGTCAATGTGGAAACTCATACACTGATGACAGAAACCCTCTGACTGTAATGTCCTGCATCCCTTTTATGCAAAGCAGAGTTACCCGGCAGTGACGTAATAGTGGTACCATTCAGTCGCTGTTTCAGAAAGGTAATGGAAAGGTCATATATTTCTGTGGAAACTGTATAATTCATTATTTTGGATGGTAAAAATTATTCTCGGCAAGTATGTTTTTTTTTTTTGTTTTTTTTAGTTTACCGGCCCTTGTCAGGTGAGCCAAAATGTTAACTTTGGATACTGGGTAGTGGTTAGTCAAGCTTCACCCCCAAGGAAGTTTTAATGTTGTCATGGATAGGATTAGAATAGTGAATAAAATGTTCCCACTTTTACAGATTGCTGACACAAGCTTAAGCATCCTACTACTACTTCCTCAAGGACTGTGTAGTCATTTCCAGTAGTTCTTAAAATAATGTGCGTGGAAGTAAGTAAATCTTAGCACTTTTCAAAGCTGGAGGTACAAAGTGCTTCACAAAAACATATGAGAGACACCGAAACAAGAGAAAAAAGCATACAAATGAGTTTTAAGATGGCGTTTGAAATAGTTATCAGTAGTTGCAGACCTAACATCAAGGGGATGGCTATTAAAGTTATAAAAGATTATAAAAATACAGTTATAAAAGAGCCTGGCCATGCAAAACCTTATATGTAATCAGAAGAATTTTTATGTCAATTCTGATATTTAACTGGGAGCCAGTGCAAGGAGGCCAGAACAGGAGAGATGTGAGACCCACAAACAGCTTGCAGACGGGCAATGGAGGTTTGACTACGACAAAGGACACAAGTGAAAGGACATAAGTCTGGAAATGTCAAAGAATGGCACTTTTGTAATATCTCCACTACTGGACATGCATCAGCCTTGAAGAATAGCTGCATGTTAGAAACAGTTATACTACAAACCAAGCTGATTGCAGGTAATTTATCCTGCCCATCAGAAAGATGGTGACCATTTTTTAATCATGTGAACTAAATGCCTTGGTGTCAATTCCTGGATTTTCCTGATCCTGGAGTTATCTTTTCCAAAAGAAAAAAATGAGCCAAATAAAAGCAATAGCCTAAGTTAATTTAATTTCCCTGACAATGCCAACACATTTGGTAGATGGTATCAAAAAGCAAGCAAAATCCCCTTAAATGGTCATTCAAAAAAGCCTTTGAGGTGACGAAATGCATCTCTAGATATTTTTAGATTTGGACCCCCCTCACATTCTCTTAACTATGGTCACAGATGTAGTTCTGGTTTTCAGAGAGTTTGGAGTTTGGAACTAATAGTTCATGCTAAGAAACGATTTGAAACTTATTTTTGGTAAAAGTCGTCATCACGCCCTGGGTCATACTAGCAAAGAACATAGAATCATAGAATCTGTTCTAATGATGGAACTACAATCTAATGCTTTTTAATAGAGAAAAATCATTCAAGACGGAGAGCCAACTTGTGGGCTACTTTCCCATGCTGGTTAAAATAGCATGTTGATGATTTGAACATTGTCAAATAAGTGGTGTGGGTCTGGGGTTTCCATTTCCAGAACATGTACCCTCATGGTGAAGCAGTTTCCAGAAATGACAAGGATAACAAAATTCTAAATGTGATCAGGCTACAAAAAAAGAAAGCTTGAACTGACCCCAAGCATCTGTACTTTCTTGTCATCCCCAAACAGGAGCACTGACGAAGGTGAAAGAGAGCCAGAAACATGTAGAGGAGGGCAAGATGGACAGGCCGCAGGCGGAAGGCGTCAACGAGCGCTGCAACATCATCTCCTTTGCCACGCTGGCTGAGATCCAGCACTTCCACCAGATCCGTGTGCGAGACTTCAAGGCACAGATGCAGCAATACCTGCAGCAGCAGATCAGCTTCTTCCAGAAAATCACAGGCAAGCTAGAGGAAGCCCTGCAGAAATACGACAATGCTTAAAGGACGCTGAGAGTGGCAGCCCCTGTCCTTTGGATTGGACCTGTGACCAATGGCCATGCACCTTCCTCAGCCAACTCGTGGAGTTTCAGCAGACAATAGCCAGCATCACAAACCTCTGAAAGCTGCTCATTCTATGGGAAGAGACATACAGGGAGATAACACTCCAATAATTTCAACCACAATCCAAGCTTCTGTGTGTGTTGCCTAGATTTTTGGATGGCTGGTTCTTGTTTTAAGGGGGAGGTATGATGAGGCAATAAGGCAGAATCTCATTCTCAAGTTAAGCCAAGTTGTAACGGCTCCCTGCAAAGAAAAAAAGGTCATATGCCTTCAGTTTTCATAGTGATCAATAATGGTGATGGTTAAAAACACTGTGCACCACTTGGTCCAACGAGTGGCTGAATTAACTATAATCAATGTTGTGACCCAGAGAGAAATCCATGTATCCACTGCTGCCTCTGCTTCTAAGATTTCATAGAAGGTAAAGTGTTTTTAGCCTTATCACACTGTTGTTTTTAACTGACTGTTTAAGTGACTTCCACTGAAGATGTGCCCCACTCTCCTGTGTCCAGCAGCAGCGCTGCCCTAGTGACTAACCCACTGCCTTCTGGAAACACTTGAGCCGTGCCTAGTAGCTCACTCCAGACTTGCAGGACAGAATGTTTACAGTCTGGCTGAGCACCGTCACCACTGTCATGCTGTGCCTTTTGATAATGTCTCTCTGGTCGTTTTTGTTACTAATTACTAAAATGCTTTATATATATATATGTAGAAATATATTCTCCTATATGTTTTTACAAAGCTACAAATTTTGCAGTCTTTGAAAAAAGTTCACTGTGCTTTGGACGAGGGCAGTGTCTATTGTGGACAGCTTTGTGCTGTTTACCCCAATGGCCCCCAAGCCTGATTTTCAGCACACAGTATGACAGCATCAGGATCGAGAGAGGATTACCTGCTTTGACAGTAGGACCTGGCTGTGCCTTAGACATGGCACAGCCAGCACTGCTCCTAGTCTGAAGCTTGTCAAATCAAAGGAATGAGTGAAATGGACATTTGCTATGCAGGATACCTGAGTTTGTGTCTACAAAACATCAGTTTTCAGGTTTGGGTTTGGGGCAGGCTATTAGAGAGTAGAGGGTTCCTCACCTGTTTTTATGCAGCACACTTCTAGACAGTTCAATTCAACTGTACTGCTGTTTTAACCTTAATGTGCTGGTTGCATCATAAAGACTTCAGTGTAGATGCAGAGAAACGCAAACAAAATAAATTCTTCCTTCACAAAAAAGTTTGTTGGCTGCCCTTTGTGTTTCATCATCCATTCATGTTAATATTTTAGGTAATGGCCGAACCTGAAAGCAGACTGGCACTAAGATTGCCCAAATCAAATCAGCAAAACTTTGCTTGGTTTGAAGACATCTTCAATTTCAAATTGTCTTATGGTGGGATCTGAAAGTAATAAAGAAATAATTTTCTATCAGCAAGACCTGCCCATCAGGAATTAATGTGTATAGACCAATAGTTGACATAACATTTAAAAACCTATCCTTACGTATAGGCTAGCAGTTTAATTTTCAATTTGCATTGTGTCCACATACTTTTAAATCCTCCTCAAACTTGCCTCAGCGACTGTAGTGGTTATTTACACGGCCCGTTTAATGTCACCACCTGAACATTTGAATCCGGAAGAGCAAAGAGAGCAAACTGTCTTCGCTGGGTTGCTTGGTTGCTCTGTGCTTCCCTGGAGGACTGCTGTGCCGTGTCAGTGGCTCACGCTAACCTCACGCTAGGCACACAGATCTGCTGACAGCTCAGGGCCTGGCCAGCCATCTGGGACATCTGGCCACTGTTAAAGGTGCCACAGCGGATGACAATGAACATCCACTGAACAGGAAAGGTCAAAGATGGTCTGGAAAGAGGGTTTTTGTTAGCTGCTAAATTGACCACCTACCACGTAAGATATCCAGTGATTTTAATTTTACTCCAGGGAATTAAAATCAAGCTCTATACAGACTGTGGAAGCTTAGTGCTGATACATATCAGTGCTTATAGGGGCCTAAATTTGCTTTCTGCCCAGATGGCCTGATTTGGTGGAAAACATTCTCACTACATACACTTTCCACCAATTCATTTTCTGACTCGATGTAAGTGTACTTTGAAGGAACTGCACTGGATGTGGATGTGGTGGTGGGCAGGGTAGTGGAGGGAGATGGATTAATAAAGTACCTACCTACCTATAGTGGATATTTGAGGTGGTGGTTTTCAACACCAGTGGGTCTCAGCTGGTGACCAGCCAGCTCAGTAGATATGTTCCCATGCTATATGTTCATGTCCTAATATGTTCACACCAAGAGATTATCAAGACCTCCCCTGCTGCTTACTCCTCTACTGTCATTGCTTTAAGCCATTACTGTAGAAAACACTGTACTCCAGCCAAGGTATTCCATTGACTACCATTGATTTAACATAGCTCAAGTACTGATACTCTGATAGCATGATAAGACAATCTCTGAAACTTACATGTTAGATTACAGTTATTTATGTGTAGTTAATGAGTTAATTTCCTCAGGGATAAGTAGATGTTTTCAATTCTGATGAGATCCTGTGGGAGCTGAGCCTGCTGAACTCTCCATCTCCTTTCCCTTTCCCATATGATTCTGTTGCAATTACTGTTGTTCATTTTCAACAGCCTTTCCACAAGATGCACACAGCTCAGCAAACCACTACCTCAGGCCTCCATGCCACACTGCCGATGCCTGGGGAAATGGGTGCTCCCATTCTTATATTGTTGTCTTCCAGGCCTTGGTTGTTCTAAATTAGTAAAACTGATGCATGTTACTCAAGTAACAAGCTTAGCATCGGCACCATCGTAACGTATATCAAAATATATATATTATAATATAAATACACCAGGTGTTTCAAAAGTAAGTACACAACTTTTAACAATAATAATGAAAAGCAAAGCTGTATAATTTTCATAATTTTTCATTCATTTAGTCATTTTAAACAGGCTGTATATATCTTGATATAATAAAATATCTAAAATATATACTCAAACTTATACTCATCATGGTCTTGAGGATGGGAAACAACAACTCTTGATTCAGACTTGGATTTTCTTGAGAGAGAACATTGTCAACAGCTGACCACATTCTGACGACACGAATGTGTCTTCAATGCATTCCCGGAAATGGCTTCCAGGTGCTGCGGGGGAGCTGGATAACAACGCATAATACAATGCAACTGCATAAGCTGGAGAGTGAAAAGGTTGACAATGATTTTGTACAGAATCTGTACTGGCAGAATGGAGACTTGAGGCAGTCTCAGCATTTCACCACTAAAGAGAACATTGCAAAACAAGGCAGAGAAATTGCTGAAGCAGGATTTTCAGTCGTCACTACTCCGAAGATTGTTGTTCAAATTTGTCTCCTTTCCTTTTGGACTTCGTAACATTCAGTAGAATCCATTGAATGTAACCCAGAAACATTCATTGCCAGTGTGGATCTGACCTAAAGATGAGAAGTGTTTTAAAGCCCTTGGATGAACCTCCTTCCCCAGCTGCTGTTTTCATTTACTGATCCGGCACAAGGGGAAGAGTGGTAGTTTGCAGGGATCTTTCCACTTTAATCCTAGGTGGGTAGCATTTTTTCACTGCTTTTCATGTATGTTCCTTTAGTCAGAAGACCTTTTTATTTTCTTTAACTAGGTTTGTGTTTATTTCCATCAGTTGCCCCAATCAGCCTTGAGAAGCAGTCGCTGGGAAAAAGCTTTTCACAGGAACTCCTCACTAATGACCTGGCACTGAGGGTGTATTCTACCACACAGCTTTCAGAATGACTGAATCAGTGTCTCGAGATCCTTGTCTAGATTACACCCAATTCCTACTCCAGCCTCTGCCTCCAACATTCAGTCTTGGTTCCCTGCTGACCCTGAGAAAGGGAGAAAAACCTCTAAAACTGAGAGCTCTGGCTGACTCCTGTTTGAAAAAGTAGAAGCACAATTAGTTCCTATTCTTCCTATCCTATCACTCTATTAGACTTGGTTATTTCCATGACACCTGTGTATCATATTGCATCAGATACTGTTGCAACTGCTAGCAATGCGCCCACAACATCACTTCCTTCTCAAGACTTACACTCCCATGGCGTAATTTCACACAAAAATGCCATTGTGATAGCTTGACCCACATTTCCTGTCATGGCTTCGGTCAATTAAGGCCTCATATTATAATGCCAGGAAATGTCCTGAGGGAAAACACAAAAATTTCATCCCTCATATTTCTTCATGAAGCATTGCTTTATTGAAAGGGGAAGTGCAAATCCAAACACAGGATTTCTGTTTAAAGGAAGTGGCTTGTTTTAGATGGCAGCACCATATTCCAAGTCAAGGTGTTTCTGTGAAAAAAGTACATGTTAACGTACAGCATGTTGAAACAGCTGTAGTGTGGTGGTTCCCACATCCTCAGCACTAGGGGCCCAATTCAGATAGTAGCGTATAGCAGATAGTTACAGTGTATGTATAGCTTTGTAGCTCTTGTGTGGCTTGAGAGACAGACATTTGAGTTGTTCAGCTATTCAGACTTGTGCACTGAAAATTTGGGGCATATCTTCACTTGCACACTGGTTAATCAAAACCTTGTACGCTCCCCATCCTTATGGTGAGAGAATTGAGCCATGGAGTTTTTGGTCCTCTTAATATATTTCTCCTGATGCGTTGCCTTTAAATACCATGCACCTTAAATCCAGTTAATTCAACACCAAATGGTCTCTTGACATTTAGTCTGGAGTTGCCTTCAGGCTTTGTGACTCAACAATTTGACTCAACAAACTGAACAATCCTATTTGATGTACTTGGTGTTTATTAGAGGTGCAGGTTATTTGTTTTACATCATGAAACCGATGAACCGGAGTCAAAATCTGTTTATCCTAGTGTGAAGAGACGCCTCGATTTACATGTTCATCACTTCAAGTGTGCATCTTGCAGGAGGCTGCATATCCCTGCATGAAACTGCGTGAGTATAAAATAAAACCGACTGAAGTAACACTGCGTGGCACGACGTTTAACTCAGGGTATAAATCGTAAGAAGTCAGGCAGTTTATCTTAATCACTCGGTTGATCAAATGATTCAAACATGATTATTCCAACTTCAGGAAAGTGACTCTCTATTGTTTATTTTTACACGTCTGACACTAAGTAATAATGCGCACGTTGACTGCACAGCCACTGAGACAGATAATATCATGCATTGCTGGTCTACAACCTTCTAGTCAGCACAAAATATGTCTCCTCACTTTTTGTCTGCACAGCTGAAAAAGAAAAAACACTTCAAGTGCCATTTCTCTCCCTTCAGTTCATGCTTTTGGAAGGTGAATGCCTGCACTCAGCATATTGGTCCTGGAGAGGTATTCTAGCCAGATCTGTTTCCAATTATAGTCGGGCCGCTGTTGGCCTTTGATGAGAGTCTGGGCTTGTTGAGGGAGAGGGGGACTCTATCCTGACGGAGCCGACAGAGCAGGGAGCCGAGGAGATACTGAGCTCTGTGGCCTCAGGGTGAATGGATCCTAATTCTCTGGGGAAAAACACAGAACCACTCCCTCCAACACTGGCTTCACATTACAGTCCCAATGACATCAGGGTAAATGTACAAGTACACCAGCCCTTTATGAAAACACTACCTGTGTGTGAGTAAGTGTGAGTTCAGTCAACCCACAGCCGCTTGTTTAAAGTTTGTCCCCTATTTTTTCTGTATATTGTAGAATATTGTGGTTTCAATTTTTCACCATCCCCAAATGTAGGATGAACATTTAAGCAACCAGTGTTCATCCTACATTTGGGTATAGCTGGTTGTCATAGTGAGTAGAGGGTTGAAGCCCCTGTATGAGCAAGCGTTCACCCTGCTGACGTGTCCTTGAGCAACACACTGAAACCCTACCAGCTCTAGGGGAAGCTGCTATGTAGCTGCTCCTGACCTCTGACCTCCCTGGGGAAGGAGGCCAGTGAATCAATGAAGTTTCACATTCATATTATTCCATTATCCCACAGATGAACACAGGACTCCTGGTTTGAAATCTGTGTAATAAGTAAGAGTACCAACCTCACCCTCACCACAAAACCCTTATTCCATTCTTAATATCTACTCTTACCAGCTCCTCCTCCTGCGTTGTGTCTCCAGCCATCACTTCTTAACGCCTTTGTGTTTATCTTCATTCCTTTTAGTCATATGAGACCTGTCCACATTCTTCTGTAACCGGAAAGTTTGGTTAGCGATTGTCTGCTGAGGACTGAAGGGTTGGTGATAGACGTGATAGGTGATAGGTGATAGACGAGGGCACAGCATCAAATGTGTTGCTCCCCTTAAAGGTAAAGATAACGTTAATGTTCTAGAGACATTTCTGTAGCTCGCAGCATGTTTGAAATATTTCAAGTTGGACAAGCTTTTACAGGAACTGAGAACACCTGAATTGTCTTAGACACAGTGTATATGGAAAGTGTTATTTTGCGCATCCACCTTAAATATAGCATTAAATATAGCAATGAAATATAGTTTAGTGTATTGCTCAAGCTCAACAGGGTTTCGGTGTCAGAGAATTGAAAGCTCAGTTTCAGGATTGTCTCCTAACCTTACCTTCCACCCTTTTGCCCCACTGAATATACTTGGGTTTGCCTCAAACTATTTTGTTGACCCCGCCTCTGCATCTACGAGCAAAACTGACTGTGCACTTAGAACAGAGCCAAGTCGTTGTTCCCCAGTTGGAATATTATCTTGTTCTGTTTTCAGTGGCGTCACAAACAGTTCTTGGTTTTTGCAGGAAGTGTGACCGCCCCATTAACCAAACATGTGGGTCTGGCCGGCAGCTCCCATGAGGTCATCCATTGACCTAAGCATAGTGAACTGGAGCTGCATTACTCTGCCCACTCCCAGAGGCATTACCCATAACAAGAACTGGAAAAGGTTTGAACATGCTACACCCTACTCATAAAACATTATTTTAGGGGAAAATCACATTTGCTGCTGTTAGTTTAGTTATGATATTTGTCTTGGTCTCCTTAAGAATAGATGGATGAGAGATTTTGTAGGTGGGCATGGTTTGAAATAGCCTAAGAGATGCCATAAAGATGTTATTATTGGGTTTATATGGTATTGGTGGATTGAAAACAGCATCCACACTTAATGTCAATGTTTTTGGAAATAGCAGAATAGAAGAATAAACATCTACTCATTTCTCATCCTTTTCCTGTTTAAATTATGAAAGAAGAACACTATGTTTTCAGCCATTGATGAAGCAGATTAAAAAACACAATTCAGTGTGGGAAACATTTATCGTGAAAAGGGCAACAAAATCTAATTTGTATCTGAAGCCAATAAGGCCTAATCCACTTTCTCTGAAGCATCAAAACACAACAAAAAAAAAATCAGGTAAAAACTTTGTTACTTAATATTGATGTTTTTTTACTTGAATTAACAGTTTACACAATTATGTATGTGCTGGGGACATTTCATGACCCTACTGTGCTCTTCAAAAACCTAAATATATGGTTGCTTTTCTCAATGCGCCTAAAGTTTCCGGTTCGCATGTTTGCGCTCATGTTTATCAGCCTGGGCCAGTCTGTGATTGCTTCATACCAAAGGATACTAAAGGGACGGGAGAGGCTGTCTAGGAGACAGTTTTGGATTTCATCTTTAAGTTTAAATTTGTCACTTCCTTTGGGCAGAGAAGTGAAAAATACCCAGAGTTCTATTTGGGCAAATGGAGCAGATCTACTGGGTCTCAGTCACACCGCCATGTGATGGTGAGTTCACAAGGTGGACAGTTTGCCTCCATTCATAGGCTGTGAGACACAAGTAACCGCGTGCACATGGCATGATGGGATAGGTAATGATGTGAACCCGGCACGCAATGTAATGAGAGTTCCACTTCAACTTTGAATGGATGACGGAGGAGAGAATGATCAGCTGTGTCGAGACTCATATGACCCATCTCTGTCATCTTATGAAGATCTTGACAAACAAAATAATACATGGACGAAAGTGTCAGAGGTTGTTAGTCTTCCTGGTGTGTAACATAGCATAGACTAAACTATTTTAGCTGCTAGATTTAGCTCTGGTAGGCTAAACAAGTATAGCCTACATATCCCATCACATCCAAACAGCTGTAGCCACTAATTTCAAGATTCTGTTCTCCAGACACATGTTCACATTTACAAATAATGTTAAACAAACAATTTGCTTTGCTGCTTGACCCCAGAACACACCTAGTAAAATGGCCTTTTGAGCGAGGCAACGCAAAGCCAAGTGGTCATGCTTGTTCTGCATGTTGGGGCGGATGGGACGGTCTTCTCCGCTGCAGCCCCACGTTGTGATTCAGGCTGATAAGACAGGTGTATTTTCATATTTTTACACATAGCTCTTTCCTGGTGCAGCCGTGATCTTTTGGAGATACGGGGTTTCATGGGCAATGCACGGTGGGGACTTGTGCTCTCACTTCATCCCAGGAGAGAGGGGCGTACCGAGTGGCTTGTACCTGGCAGAAAGTTCTGGAATGTGGGAGCACTCGGCATTCTTTCGCCCCGGTTTTGTTTTTATAGTCCTCACACAGGAAGCTCCCTCCGGTGGGGCCTCATTCATGTTGTCTGAAAAACGCTGACCCTCCCACCCCTACC
>OOFE01005130.1:15872-26753 GCA_900323365.1 Monocentris japonica
GGCTTGGGTTGGATGCGGGAGAGAATTGAGCTAGTGGGCTGGTTCTTCCTACATTCTGCCCACGCCCCCAACCAACTACTCCTCTGGCACAGTTTTTGGGTTTCACGTGAGACAGAAAAAAATCTGTTACTCATAATTGGTTCAATCTTTTCATTTTCTATTAAGAGAAAGGAGTATTACCAGCTATGGAAGTCAATTACAATGTTATCTCCTCCTTTGAATTACAGCCATGTTAATTCAGACCAGTGAACAGTTCCCACTGTACACAGGGTAACTTAAAATTGGGAAAGCGCATCCAGGCTTATTTTCCACTGAGCCGTTGATTCTCAGAGGTGATGGTTTAATCAGATACTGCAGTACGGCCTTTCAAAGTTCATGACTGTAGTAGAAAATCCTCTTCAGTGTGACATTACTATTTCAGACAGAAGGCAAAAGTGCAGTCTTCAAAAACTTTAAGAACTTCAGGAAGCTCTTCAGAATCAGTCAAGAATGCAGTATTTATGATGCTCTTTTGTTTCCCCGGTTAGCTATAACTAAATAGTAGAGTCTGCCTGTTGAATCAAGTCTAAAAGCATGATTCCCTATGCATGATGGGTCATTGGGTCTATTGTTTTGAAGTGAAGAATGCATGTCTTCTCTCCATTGGCACACAAATGAACAATGTCAGCCGTGGCATTGATGAATATTTCAAGTGCCGGAGACAAAGTGGAGATCCACACAATAGATGGCATGGGCTTTTTGTTTCGCAAATCTCTGCCTCATCCATTCTGTTGTTTTCTCCGGGATGAAATATTCATAATAAAAACAAATACTGCCAATGCAACAGGTATTTTTTTTTTGTACCATTGCCGTTTCTCTTGCTCTTGAGTGGTGCATCTTTGAGAAATCATCGCTGCAAAGTCTTAAAACACTCTAGATTTATTTATAGATTTTTAAAAAACAAAACGGCTCTCATACATTTTTAAGGATGCACTCTAGACTATCAAGACTGAAGAACGTCTATTGTCTCCTACCACTTTATTAAAATCCTGGCACATAGGAGTGTGTGTGTGTGTGTATGTATGCATGAGACACAGACAGAGAAAAGCAATGAATTGCCTTGATTATAAATCATGAGTTGAATGAAGCATGTCGGATCTCTAAAACCGAGCAGTTCAGCTCAAATGTGCCACCCGATGACTATCAAAGAGAGACCCTTGATCTGTGTCTGTATGTTTTTTAGACAGAAGAAGAAGAAAGCTGAACTTTACCTGACTGGACTGCTGCTGTCGTCTAAATCCTGTGCTGTCACTGCTCCGATGATGGTGCCCACGGGCGTGTCCTCATACACATCCATCACGTAGGAGGGCTTATTGAACACCGGGGGCTCATCCACATCCAAGACGTTAATCTTCACTGTTGCTGTGTCTTTAAAGGCCCCGAAGCTTTGGAAACGTGGATCCAGGTGAGCATTGGAGGCGTCTACCTTGAAGGTGTATGCCTTCTTGCTTTCGTAGTCCAGGGGCTAAATGAAAAGGAAAAAAGGCAGAATTAAGGGTGCGATCACACCTACAGTTTGATTTTCTTTGGTCCACACCATAGTGGAAAAGTTCACTTTGTGCATTTTTCTATTTGGTACACATGAACTCATAAGTAGCTTGTTTATTGGACAGAGTTTTGGCAACCTGTCATCCCACTAGGTTAGAGATTTTGGTGGCAGGTGAGAGTAAAAATGAATCAAATTCCAGTTTCTGTACCTTTAGTATGATGGACTTTTTTTGGGCTCTTTGGTGTTCATACCAGTTAAGAACACATGAAGAAATACGATATATGAAGAAATACGATTCATCACAATACTGATGATTATGAGCATCAGTCCAGACTGGGTTTTGCCCTCGGTTCATTTTGTTATCCTCGGCTTTCCAAGCATGAAGAACTGCTGGCTGTTAGATGTCAAGATCTCATAAAATCTTGCATGTTGTGGTCTTTCATGTAGCTGCTCCGATTACATTTTCACGCCTAACAAACCAGTTTGCTTGGAAAAAGACAAAAAGGACAAGGACAAAGGCATCTCGGTGCAGTTATTTGGTGAATGGCGTTGTTCTCACCTGGCCAAATGAACCGAACTAAAAGGAGTAAATGCTCTAGAGTTTGAATAAAGCCCTCCAAACACGCTTGGTGTCAATGGTGCAATCAACAGGCGAGTCACACATCATTTGTGAAAGACACCCTACAGATCCAGGCCAGGTTAACATCTCAGCCCCTGGCTGTGGAAAAAGTCAAACCTGCATTTCGGGTTTGACAGAACTTTGCCCCTTTACAAGAGCTCTCAAAACAACAGCTTAGGAGTTTGTGTGTTCTACCTCCTCTGCCTCTGACATATCGGCTCAGGGTCAATTAGTCAAAGGCAGAGGGAGGAATCGCCAACCACAGCATGTCTGCAGCCAAGGTGTAAGCATCCAGCAGTAGTGACACCCATATTCGTGCTCCTGCCTGTCTCCTGCCCTCTCATGTGTGACCAACCACACTTGGCGAGCTCGCAGTCAGTCACGCTCTGCTGGCCTGCAGTCACATGAGAGACATTTCTTTCTGTGTATTTCAAATTGACTAACACGTAACCACTATGGCAGCAATACTATCTTCCCGCCCCAGGCTGCTTCTCTGGCATGTTGTTCCAAAATACACCAAGTGAAAACAGCTGGTAATAGCTAGAGCAAAATGTTCTTATTTGAAGAGACAGTGAATGTAAGAGGTGAGGTAGAGGGGAGGTTATAAGGAAAAAAAAAAGCATGTTATGTGTGGTGAGCGAAATATTCCCAAGTCCATATCAAATACACATGAATTAGCTGTCTAATTAGAGTCCAAGCACTTGAAATCATCTAAGGCTGTGCAGTCATGATTTCATAGTGATGGCAGACGCTACTCAAGCCCTCTGCCTCACCGCCGTGTCCATGGTTTTGTAGCGTTTGCTGCTAGAGCAGGTGTCCATAAAAAAAAAAAAGCTATGTGATGCTGAGCCAATCTGAAAGCAATCATTGACCATCAGCCACCGTGATTGGTTTGATTACAGTGCGCCAGATGCAACTGGCTGGGCACAGCAGTAAGATCCTTCAACAGGAAATACACCCTTGTCTCTTTCGATCTCTCTCGAGAAGCGACAACGATGAAAGAAGACAAAGCTCTCTGAAGTTACAGTTTGAAAAAAAAACTGAGTTCATTGTGGGTGGCGTGCACATGCAATCAAACCAAAAGACTTCCTTCCAACCTCGACCTGCAAAGTAGCCTAATAGCACTGTAGTGCTGTATGTACTAATGTATGGAAACCATTCATTATCTCAGCTTCTTTCTTGTTATATCTTCACTGAATTGCTAGAAATCAACAACAAAAAGAAATGTACTTTGTTTGTGACACTTGAGTTTGTGACAGTAAAAGTGATTCCATAATCTTTTTGCATTCATTTGATTAAAAAGCTTCTGTATCTGAAAATAAATGAAGAAATAAAATAAGAGGCCCTCTTGGACCATATATCATAATGTGCCAGCACCCACACATGCAGACGACAA
Organism: Monocentris japonica; assembly: GCA_900323365.1. NCBI lineage: Eukaryota > Metazoa > Chordata > Actinopteri > Trachichthyiformes > Monocentridae > Monocentris > Monocentris japonica. Next base: position 19,416 of record OOFE01005130.1, read on the forward strand.
TGCATAGCTCAGCTGAAATACATGGGTAGGTGGAGGAGGAGGAGAGAAGGGGATGCCGGAGAGGTGGACAGCAGGAGGTGTACACTAGGCCTCATTAGCCGGAGTCTCACCGGGGACGAAGAGAAACGTCGCTTTCCATCTCAACATGCTACATCACTTCAATTAGGACTGAAGCCCAAACTCTCACCCTACATAACTCCATCTAATCCTTGTGTAATTGGCTAGCCAAAGATGGAGACTTGTGGAACATGATGGGGAAAATGCTAAGAAAACACATCTTTTCATATAGAGCAGTGGTCCTGAAATCTGGTCCTCTACGTCGAGAGTGCTGCTGGTTTTCTATCCAACCTGGTAGTTAATTGCGTTCACCTTGCGTACTGGTGTACAATAACTCAGTCCCTGATTAGACAGCTAGAATGAAAACTTCCTGGTAGAGCAGAGAACCAGAGGACGACTGATATAGATGCTATAGATCCTAGCAACCAACCGCTGGAGCCATCATGGAGGTCCATAAGAGAACTGGCTGTGGGCAAATGATGTCGAAATATATAACAACAGAGCAAGAAAAAGAGTGCTTCCTATGGGTGTAGGTCAGTTCAGTAACGTTATAAGCAAAAGTGACTGGTGTGATGAAATAAAAGTGTTTCCAAATTTATGTTAGTGACACAATTGTCTTTAGCCCTTGTCCCTTTAGTCCTAGTCACTACTGCATGTGTAGCTTGTTAGCTAGCTAACTGTCCAGCAGGTTGATTGAGCAAAGCAAATGATGTTAATGTTAACATGTGACTACTAGCCACTACCAATGCTAGCTTCGACTAGTCGTTAGCTAGTGTGCTAATCAGACGTGTTAACAACAGGACAGTGATAGCTGACCAGATACTATGGCTAGCTAGCTAATAAGATGACATTATCTGAACACAAAGTCATTTCGATGTATCAGCGCCAAAATGAATCAGTACCCAGTCAAAAACAGCACAGAAATTAACTGTATCCACACAGTGAAACACAACCAGATGTTCAAAGTTACTGCTGCTCAAAAGCTGAAGACCTCCAATATTACTATTGTAAGTAGGGGAAAACGTGGTATCACGAGCCACTTTTTACATTTGATGATTTTACTGCAAAATAAAAGTGTATTTATTTCAAATAATAGTGACTATATATATCTCAGGTTGTTGTGTACCCATGAAAATTAAAACAAGTTATCTAATTATTATGGTTTCAGAACAATGACCCATCAAAAAAGTTAGTCCTATGGCACAACCTGCCCCAAGGTAGGGGTAAAATGAGCATATCGACAGGGTAAATTGAGCCCTCCAGGGGTAAATAGTGACACCGTTAAATACTGATATAAAAATGACACAAAATCAAACAATTTTGAGATAACTTTGAACTTTATTAATGCCATCAATTTAACAAAGGCAAAAACTCATACTTTTAAGTAAAACCATATGTTTGTGTCCTGTTGTTCACCATGTTACCTAAACATTTTCAGTAAAGATTAAGTACAGAAAGAATGTATGTGTAAATGTGCTTTTCTGTATATGTACAGCATGTTTGTGTGTGGCTTAAACTTAACATTAGTCAACAATTAGGTATTTATTGCATCAACATTGTAACACTTGTAACAGTGATCAAACATTAACATGAACTTGTAACAGTGACTCACAGAAGGAGTGTGGGTGTATGTATGTTAGTGTGTGTGTGTGTGTGTGTGTGTGTGCGAGTGCGTGTGTGTGTATGTGTGCAGTGAATGATGACTGACCACTTTCAGCGCCTCTGTGCCTTACTCCACATTCCACTTTTCAAGAGTTCACGACATCCTCTCTTGGAAAGGTTCCTTCGTCCATGGATTTGAATGTGAAAGTTGGCTTGTCGAGCATAGGGCACACTTTACCTCTCTTCAAGAATCTTGGCTCAAGCTCATCCTCTGAAACTTTCTCAAGTAACCCAATGTAGTGGTATATTTTGGATTGAGCCCTACCAGCAAATTTGACCACAACAAAATCACCTACAGCAAGGGTTGTCAAATCAACATCACTCAATTCTTCTGGACTTTCATCATCTGTGCAGTCATTTAGGACAACAGTCGTGTCACTACCATTTGAGTTGCTTTCCTCTTCAATTGTTTGCTTTCTGCCCTTTTTCTTCCCCCCTTTCCCAAATTGCTTCTCAATTTTTTTTTGGAGCCTTCTTTTGTGCTCTCTCTTGGTGTGCTTTCTCTATGGCAAGTTTCTCAGGGGTGTCAGTCAAGATTCTTGTTTTGACCCTCTTACGCCTTTTCTTTCCCCTTGCAGATGACGCTTTTGGGAGTGGAATTATGTGCTCTGGTGACACATAGCCTCTAGTGCTGGAAGAACTTCCAGGTGCCTTACAGGCTGATCCACCCTCACTGTAGACATCTGATGAGGGCGTCTGCTGGTCCATGCTCTCAAACTGTGGCTCAGCAGAGGTAGACTCTGTGTACTGTGAGGTAGATGACTTGGATGTCTCAGCAGTTGCAGATTGCTCAGGATTGGGTCTGTCTGTGACTGCAGATGGCTCAAACACATTGTCAGTGAATATGTCTGGTTGAAATGGACAGATACCTGTGGATCTGAAGCCAGACAGGATGCTGCCACAAATCATTCACCAGCCCTGGGACATCATAAATAGTGACTGTCTTTCCAGCGTTGGATCGCATCCAAGCATCCATTGCTTGGTTGTAGAATCTTTTCAGGGGCCCAAAGACAGTTTTATCCAAGGGCTGGAGCCGATGAGATGTATGAGGTGGTAGGGTCAGCAATACAATTTCATTATCCTTCGCAATTTCTACAGCTTTGAGGGAGACGTGAGATTCGTGATTGTCAAGAAGAAGCAAAGCAGGATGCTCTTTTGAGCAGCTGGTGTGGTTGATGAAGTGCTCGAGGTAGCGTGTAAAGACATCTTCATTTGTCCGTCCAGACTCCTTTGAGCATCCAGCTGAACTTATGGGTGCTCCTCTGAGGAAATGATCCTTGTACCGTGAACAGTGGTGGAACAGCATTGCCTGTTGCATTGACAGCACAAATCAGTGTTATGAGCTGCCCTCTTTCAGCCGATGTCACAGAGCCAACTTGTTTCTTGCCCCTCTATGTCACAATTTCTGTTGGCGACCTGTCTCGTCCATGTTGTAGATCATATGTGGAGGGAATTTGTATCTGATATAAAACATAAAACACATTCAGATGAACATTCCTTCATAAAATGACTGATTCAGAATTGTACTCAGACATAGCATATCTGAATCATACCGCTCCATCAATGATGCCAGATTGTTGAAGAATTCTCCAACATTCTGTCTATTGAAGGCAGTGGCTCTTGCCAATGACGTAGCCTCTGGGGTTCGGTATGATAGATGATGGCGCTTTCTGAAGAGCTCAAACCAATCGTGACCTAGGTGAAAACCCATTAAAGTAATAATCTTGCAAGAAAAATGACCTAGGGTTGTAATCGTGTAATATAAAAATAACTTATTTAAAAAGAACTAACCTGCTCTCTTTTGCTCGGTCCAGTTTTCAGGAATAGAAATGCCATTCTTGCTTGCTAACTCAAATGCAAGTTCTCTGCATTTTAAGGGAGTTAGTCCATGAAACTGGTCTGCAAGTTTCTTGATGTGGCTGGCAAGTTCAAACTCCATGTTATCATCAAAAATCTGATGAGCTTTTGCTAGTCTGGCATAACCTGTTTTGGGAACTTCTCCTTTACTTATTTTGCTGATAGACCTCTTCAGTGTCATTCTGTCTATCTTGTGGTCCTTTGCCACAGACCGAATGGACCTCCCCTCTGACACTTTCCTTGCTGCTGTCTTTAGATCACCCAAGGAAGCTGAGCCTCTATTTGTCTTTCTTTTGTACTGCCTTGCCATCTTGATCTTACCTCTAGAATATCAGAAAATAATACTTAAATACACAGGTTACTCTGTACATATGTAACCTATTTAAACTTTTGGGGATAAATTGAGCCATTGACTCAACATCACTGGCACGTTTTACCCCACAACCTCCATTTTGACAAAACTGTTTTACGCAGTGGCTCAGATCCACAATTATGCTAGGTTTATGACCTTGTTTTGTAGCTTACACTGACTTAAATGAACATGTAATAATGTCCAAAATGTATCTATTTTATTAAGATACAAGACTGATAACTTTAGTAACATGATGAATTCACTTGACATGACAAAAATCTTTTTTTTTTGCTTTGGTTTGCTTACCACTCTCTCCATGTGCTTGAGTCCAAGACGGATTGTGTAATGTGAACTATACTTCCTTAATTTGTGGTCACATGATTACTTCTGTTTATGGTTACCTAGATACATTTTACCCACTGGCTCAACTTACCTCGTATAGCACCTTTTTAACAAGGTCAAAAAGTGCTTCACAAAATGCACAAATACACAAAAATAGACTTTAACTAAACTTAAAACCTGTGGAAGAAAATTTCTGTATCCTAACCTTTCTTAACCCTTCTGAGTAATGTGACTGTGTTGCACACATCTCTGGGCTAGTGTGAACTGAGAGATGGATCTATATGACTGAGGTACTTTTGTGTCGTCTCTCTACATGAATATACTGTTTGTGTGAACCCATTCTGAAGGCCGATCACATGGGAAACTCCAGAAACCTGTAACACAGTACATATTGTTCAGTCTAGGTTGTCTCTGACCTTGTCGATGTCCAGAAACTCCCCTCCTGTTTTCTCCTCTGTTCAGATAGTTCTCAGACAGAGATCTGCAGACCCTACCATGTGTGTACATCTCTCCTGAGTACTCAGCTCTTTGTGTTAATAAATATACTCAAGTAATTCATGACTCGAAGACTCTTTGTCAATATCTGAATTTATTTAACAAACCCTTGAGAGAAACGTTCAGTAAGAAATTATAAAAACGAAGGGCTTACATCAGTTACCGTGATATGCAATGGAATAGAAATGGACTATATGCATTCCTGATTTATCACTACATTCCATTCATTACTACATTTTTACTTAGTTCATTTGTTCATTAGTTCTTTTTTTCTTCTAGTCTGATATACACTGTATTTTACCAGGTTGGTCTTAGGAGCTTTTGCTAGTGAAGGTCCTCATTAAGTCGGGTGTCAAGGTGTGAATTAGGATCTTGTAAGTGTGCAGCCAAGAGATGATGTCACATGAAAAACAGCTCAGCTCCCTCCCCAGCAGACAGAAGAGGGTGAAACCTTTCAGGCACTCGTGTAACAATGCAGGGACTTCCACTGTGATTAAATGTCAGGCAAATCCCACATATTAACTTAGGTTTTCTGGTTTAGGTGACAAAAGAATGTCAAGAGCTTCGTTGCCCTTTTAATGCGTCTGACACAGGCGGCGGACCGAGTACGGCTCGGGGGTATCTGTTGTTAATGTCTTTCGGCCCAAAATGTTGGAAATGGGAAGAAAATGGGGTGAGGAGGGGGTAATGAGAAACTCTTGAGTTAATGAGAAGAAGTGCTAATATGTCAACGCTTGACTTCGGGAGAATCAAATCAGATCCAGAGGCCATAGGGAAAATTTCCCAGGAAGGAAGACGGCCAGTCGGTGTCTGACTGGATGTATCATTTTAACTGTTTACCTTCTTCAAACATGACCTAGTTACTCCAGTGTGGGTAAATATTACCCACATCCGCACACACATATTATTCTTCAACCCTGTGCATATACTGGTGCGTGCTAAATGACACATTTGAAGTGCCTCATTACGGTGTGAATTGTTACGCATGCTTCATGGATAGTGCGGACACAACAGGGAAGTGTATCAACAGTGAAATTTGTAAGGAGGACCGACCCACTTCCTCTCATGTCACTGCTGCTGCTCTTCAACATCACAACAGAACACTCTTGAAATTCTAGACATGGCGCTGCGCCCTTTGATATGTAAATGTGCACCTTCATTGCACTGGCAGTGATGCTGAATGAAGGAACTATTTTTTTCTTTTCTCAACTGAACCGGTTATGTTCCAAGGGAATTTTGTTCATTTAGAACAGGGGACTAATCAGGGCATCGCAATCTTACAGTTACAGTATTGCACTTCACACGCTTGGAAAAGGAGCTTGCGTCTCAAATGTGTGAATTCAGCATGATGGAGTTATTTGTTGAGGTTTTGCAAAGAGTAAAAAAAAAAAAAAAAAAACAGCAAAGATGGTTAACTCTAAACTACATCTGTTTCTGACTATTTCTGACTCTCCTGGCTTCTCGCTCAGCTCCCCGCACACTGAAAAGTGTTAGCTGCAGCCGTTTTTTCACCTCTGGTTATTTTGGAGGCGGAAGCAGGATGATATACATATTTAATAGGATCTCCGTTTGTTTGTGTGCCGAGTTCAGTATTACAATAGCAGAGTTCAATACTCTCACAAACCTCCGCCGCTCTCACCCTGTAGCACAGGGGACGGTCTCCTGCCAACACCCACGGTCGAATCTGGTCTTTCCCATTGAAGAATCATTATCGTAGCGCCATTAGAGCCATTAGCGGGCTGATTCATTTGTTTGTGCCGGTACACCGGTATTACCTGAGGAAGCTGAGAATTAAAGAGGGTGACAAACACAGCTGTTTAATCTGTGATATGTGCTGCGGTCTTAAATCCTATTAATCGCAGTATTATGTTTTTTACAATACCATTTATGAATCATTAACGCCCCCTCACATGATTTATCCTTTGAGGGAACAATCAAAGCTGAGCCAAACATGTGTAGAATACCACACATTTCTAATGCCAGTTGTGTGAGGCAACCCGAATCAACATCAGATCATGTCTGGTGATGGGGGGGCCAAAACCTCCTGACCCCCACATCAAGGAGACAGTGCCATCAAAGAGGTGGATATGCCATTTAGGTCGCAATTAGATCAAATAGTCCTAAAACCAACGCTCACTATGTTAAACTCTGCAGCAGAATTAGTCCCGGGACGCAAAGACCCTTCAATGTCAAACCTCCACTGGCTTCTGGGATGGGCCATCATGTATTCTAAATGATTCAGTGGTTTTAAAGCTAGCCTAATATCTCTGTTGTGAGTGAGTGACTTTTCCATATGGGTCATCCCAGCCATTGACTGACAGCTCAACAAGATTGGGTCATGCAGCAGAGCGCTAAAGCCCTTCTACCCACCCTCCCACCGTTGTGCCATCAGCAGCCAATTGACCACGGAGCACAATGAGCTTATCATCAGCGCAAAGCTTACATGCCCCAGAGAGCCATTTGATGTCCCATTGAATACCGGGGGGGGTCCCTCACACCGGAGGAGAGATGCTCACTTTATTGTGCTGCCATCAGTCACGTCTTTGTGTGTCCTTGTCTGCCCCCGAAGCATC
>OOFE01005144.1:2014-13314 GCA_900323365.1 Monocentris japonica
ATCATAGTTATGAGATTTTGTGATATGCTTGATCGTAGTGAGTGAAACTTGGCTGACTTTAAAAACCGGTTACGGAGCTATTCCTTGGTATGTGGATGTCGAGTTGGTTGGTGCTTGTTTGACTACCATACTGCCTGGTGGAGCGCACACTGTATTTCCTATTCAGTATTGATTATAAGTTACTGGCCTCTATGAGCTTGAATTTCCCAATCCCTTGCCTCCCCCAGCAGCCCTAATTTGTACCTTGCCAATAACTCTTTTGTCTTGTCCTCCTTCAAGGACAACGCCAATTCGACACACAGGTTTCTCTCTCCTAGTGGATATTAAATTAACTAGGAAAAAAAACATTCAGCAGTCTAATTCTGTGGCCAAAGGGGCCCTGAGTTGCTGATGATCATGAGGGCACCCCCTTGTGCATGTTGAGATACTATATGTCAAAGCTGGCCAGTCATGCCTCCTTTAGGTCAGGGTAGTTGTTAGACCTGTCTTCATCTATGTAGGCCTCAAGTGCATGCCATGCACTCAAACCTAAAGAGGTAGTGAACCACAGGACTGGTCAGATGTAAAGACAGGAGAGGCCTGCAACAGAGACACTTGAAGGAGGATCTTCATGCTGAGTGCTGGATTTGGGTCTGGCTCCCTGACCCTCACAATCCTCTTCCCCTGATGTACCTGCTGTTTCCCAGGTATCTACTTCAACCTTGCCTTGTGCAAGTTTTTTCTGTTTCTTCAGTGTAACGGTATTTATTCAGTGCTCCAATCAGTGTGTCCCCATGTCCATGTGCCAATTGGCTGCAGCACATGGACAGGATAAAATTTCCCCTCAGTCACTTGGCCTAGGAGAAGCCTGCGGCACTGGCCTTGGTGCTGAGTTGCCTGGGACTGCTTGGGGTGCTATCCACTTTGCTGACAGTGCTTACCCTCTCTTATAGACAATAATTCTGGCAGTATTGAACGTCTGATAGGCGGCTTCATCAATATAAGATCATGTTGATTTATGACCTGATTATTGAACATAGTCTAGACATGATGGGCATTTGTGAAACCTGTATAAAGCCTGATCATTTCCTCCCTCTTAACAAACCTTCTCCATACTGGTCAGTGGTCAATGATCTCCTGTTAGTGACCAATTTTAACTCAATCTCAGTACTATTGTTACTTGACTTGAACGCAGACTTACTCTTAAATTGTCTTGAAAACTATATTAGTATCCGAGGATCGGCGCTGTCATGGTTTAGGTGGTTTCATGGTCCTATTTACTCGATAGAACACATCGCGTCTTCCACAACAATATTGTTGCAAATGTGCATTTTTGGTGTACCACAAGGCTCTGTCTTGGGCCTGCTACTATTCTCCAATTATATGCTACCACTTAGTGAAATCATCTGTAAATTCAGCATTAATTTTCATTGCTACGCCAACTCAGCTTTATTTACCTGTTAAACCGAACAATCCCCTATCCTATCTACACTGGCTTTCATTTCATGCCAGATGCAACTCTAAGGTGCTTCTACTAACATATAAATCATTACACGGGTTGGAACCATCCTATTTGCACCATATATAATGCGAAGCGCCCTCTGATCACAGGACGCTGGCTAGCAGTCAAAAAGACACACATTTTGACTGCTAGCAGTCCTGAGTGGACAGGAGTGGACATGAATGGACAGGAGCAGGCTCTGGTACCTGCAGTAGGTACCAGAGCCTGCTCCTGTCGTGCTGGTCATGTCTGTCTGTGTGAGTGAGAGTACATGAATGAGTCTGTCTGCATGTGTGGGTGTGTATGAGGTTGTGGCTGTGTTTGGGCAGTGTTGGCATCCTTGTGGTCCCCCACTCCTAAGACAATGCTGACCGAGCTGCTGTTGACACCCCACACCAGATCTGGTTGTTCCACCCAAGTGTCCTGCACGCCTGACCATCCTGGTAGGGGGATCCCTCTTTGAGTAGCCCCTCCCAAATTGTCTTCAATTTTTTTTCCCTAAAAGGTTTTGTGGGAGTTTTTCCTTGTCCTCTGCAAGGGTCCAAGGGCCCAAGGCTATTTAAATGTTCAGGATCACATTTGTTCTTCCTCAATTACAACAGCTAGAGGCATGATTGTTTATTTATTGTACCATTACTGCACAAAAACTACATGGAGGGAGGATGGGTGTCAAAATGAGGAAGGAGGAATGGGAAGAAGCACAGTACAAGGTTCATTCCTCCTCGTGAGTCATTGCAGCAGGAGGTGTGGATGCTGTGTGACTACCCACCTCTGCTATCATTGCTATGCAATGGAAGTTTACGAAGAGAAGCCACACACTTTTTTTTCTTATCATTTCTCCTCTGTTTTCAGGACATACAATCTAGCCTGAGACCTGTAACTTATCAACAATTGAGGGCTAAAACGATAGCAGACGCTGTCTGACATGAAACAGCCTGCTCAGCAGTGAAGACAAAGTGTAGACACTAAAACTGTATTAAAAATAGTTGAAAGCTGATTTTCAAAAATTAAAAAAATGTTTTAAAGTATTTTTAAAAACAAATGTAAAGAAAATTGCCATGAAACACAATTGCTCTTAGTGGTCAAGAAACGTTGCATTGATAGTATTGAAGTAATAATCCTGTATGTTTGGCAACAGTGGAATAAGGGATGGGAATATCTGATTCTATGAGGTATGAAATATCATTAGGTTTTTACCACTGAGGGAGTGAATACTTATCCCATCATGTACAGTCCTCCCTCTCCCCAAACCCTCTCATGAGATAGCTCCACATAGAATTTTCCTAATTCTTTCGTGTTTGTGCTGGTCATGTTCGGTCCATCACCATTGTTGCGTGATTCACTTTTTCTTGACTGGAAAAACTCTTGTTACTATGCCATTGCTATTGCTCTCTTCACCTACATGTGCTGAATGCAACAAATGTCCCAGGGGGGAATATTCCTTTAAGGGCCCTAGCTTGTTGATGCCCAGGCCCAAATTGCCCAAATTTGAAAACCAAACCAACACTTTAAGTCCATGACAAAAGGTTGTAAGGCAGATTCTTTACTTTGGATCACTACTGTACTGTTTAAACTACTCTTATTATCATTCCTGTACAGTTCTCTTGCAGCATGGTTCTTTGTCAAATTAGAATCTTGGTGTATTCGCCATGGTAACCACAGGTGGATACACCAAGATTCTAATTTGTCAAAGAAAAAAACAATACATTTGACACCTTGATCTTCAAAGTGAGCTTTAAGATATGGCTTTTATTTTATTGCTACAGGACACACGTTTTTAATGGGATTTCTGAGAGAATCCTGAATATCTTGAGAAAAAGGTTATACTCTCAGGACTAATATTTCAGGGAAATATTAATACATATATAATTGAGTGCTCATTATTGGTCATGACCTGACCTAAAGTGATATATTGCAGGTTCTGTTTTGTTTCATCATTAACTGCCAAATGGACTTCTTGGACCTAGGTCTCCCCAATCTCCTTGGAATAAACATGCCCCTGATTTATTTGCTTTATTTAATATAAGGCTGATCTATCCTTCTGCAATAAGATAACTAAATGTCCCTCAGGATGAAAAGCCTCTTCATCCAATGATCTAGCCTTCAACTGCAGGAATGAACCCAGCGCCAGATACACAGAATGACAAGCATTTTTCAGTCCATATTTCTGCTCTTTTACATCATATAAGCCTTCCTATTGCTTGCCAGGGGAAATGAAATGTTTATTATACAGCCCTGAGGGCTTTTGCAGAGAGTTTTGGTGGACTTAAAGAAAGGATAAGCCTTTCCTCTCCCCCCTCCAAACTTTGCTTCCTCCCATGAGAGGCAGGAGGTAGAGGTAGGGTCACAGCAGTAGCAAAGGAGACCCAGCAGGAGCAATGAAAGAGAAGGAGTGAGTTAAGATTGGCAGCACAGTGAGAGAGTTCTGCCGAGCTCCTGGACCTTGGTATATGTCTTCTGCTGGGCAGGACAAAGCTGAGCAGAAGTACATCTGCCCCTGCTGAGACCTTCCACAGACCTAGGACAGTTTATGAGAAGTCAGTGCAGCATATAGAAACCTCCTCATAACCTGTCCCCTGAGAAGCATTAGTTTGGATAGATCCTAAATCTGGCCAATCTCCCACCTCCTTTCGTATGCAGCCTAAAACAGATGAAGGCAAAGTGGACAGATTTAGAAATGAATTGCTGTTTATGCATATAATGTGAGTCAACTGGGAAACTACGTCTGCCCACAAAGCACATAATGTGGCATCTATGAAGAGTCACTGGTGTAGGGAATGTGTTTTTTCTGCTAGAGATATCATTAATGGGATGTTTCATGCTTGAGAGGAGTTCAGGCTTCAATTTTGAGACTCCTTTATTAGAAGGGAAACCATTGTTCTCTACAGTATGGTCATAATGGTGATGGCTTGTGTCTTTGTCCGGAAAAAGAATCAATGTAACTGGTGTGGATGGGACCCAGGGTCATATGGCTCCATGGCTCCTTTCTGTAAGTAAAATCCTCCAATTTCCTGCAGTTAGTGCGACCACAATGAGTAGAATAATATCCCACTATCAGAACCAGCTGAGACTGATTCCCAGGCAGAGCCATTGGCTTGGAATGGTTTTGGCTTACACAACATTTAGACAGGCACATACACATTTTTGTGTAGTGTGTTTGTGCATGTGTGCACACAAAGGCCAGCAGTTTCCTATATTTACTCATATGCACACAGCAATACCTGTATTTGCACTCATATATCAAAATCTCAGCTGGTCTTCCCTATGTCACTGTCATTCAAAATCTAACACCTAGAGAGGCTACATCAAAGATAAAGAGCCCCCCTTGTGTGTGAAGGGGAAACAGCCCAGGTAGGAAAAATGATGACTCTAACCGGCCATGGGTGGAAGCTGGGAAAGTGGTGGGTGTAAGTGTGTGTCTCAGGGAGAGGGAGGGGAAGGTGGGAGTGAGGGCAGAGAGGGGAATAGCATAGCAGTAGCTGAGAACTCTGAGTGAATGAGCATCTGTTTGGAGGGATGTGGGGGTCTGGGAGAGTGATGCTTGCTGATTACTGCTGAATTATGTCAAAATGATCATGACAGAGGAGATGCGGAGTGATTCATAAGCTGAGTGGTTCTTTCTCTCTCTATAGCCATCCCCATGGTTCAGCACCAGCCATCTCTGACAATCCAAAACAGAGTTATTCACTCCTAATGCTGTAGCTCCCTCATTTTTATGTGCTATTGATACAGAGGAATGGTGTTTCCAGCAGCGTGTTGTTATGCTTTTTCCTTTCTTTCCATTTGGAATGTGTAAAGAGAAAGAAAGAGGCTGATGGGGGGTAGGAGGGCCATCTTTGGGATGCAGAACACTGGGCCCGGTGTAGGAACTGGTTCCATGGGGGGAGTGGATACAGCATCATAATGACCAAGCCAAATATTTGTCTAGTCCATATTCTGAGAGCATAATGAAGTCCTTTTAGAGAAGGCATCATTGGAATCTGGACAGTGATTTTATGCCAGAGAGAAGGCAGGTTTCACTGGGCCCTGCTGTTTCCACTTAGGCTAACCTGGTCTCTGGTGGCCCAATCCAAATTCAATACAGAGCCTTGTGTCCAGAATAAGAATGAATTATGGCTCTGTTTGGCAGATGATAGGTAGTGAATCGGAAATTGAAGTTGGATTCAATCAGGAGATGAATTACACACTATGGTAGGATTTAATTATGTTGTGAATTGAATACGAACTTGCATTATTTCAGACTTTTCTCCTACTGTAAATACAGTCAGGGCCCTCGGTTTATGGAGGGCGGAGCTTACTGGGCGGAATTTCACAACACCCGACCTAGCCAGCTATCTCTCTCTCTCTCTCTCTCTCACACACACACACACACACACACACACATACACACATACACATACACACAGACATCTAAGGCCTGCATACCTACGCACACACATACATATACAGTACATCTTCTATGCCTATGCTCATACAGGTGTGGACTAACTTCATAGTCCATTGGGCCTTTCTGATGGTGCCAAGTTCAGCCTGTGTCAATACTCCCTCTGGCTGCCAAAAAGTGTGTCAGGAGTGAAAAGAGGAAAAAAGTTAATAGTGAGTTGTACTACCCAGGACCACTCTGCCCCACTTTTACAACCTCTGCCCCACTGTCAGCCCATACCTTACGCAGGTTATAGACATATATGATATTTCCCTTTTGCAGGCTAGCTAACCTAGCCAGCTGCAGAAATATCAACACACCTGTCACCTGTGTGTGTCTACAAAGTCCTTCATGAAAGTCATGCTGCTGAACATGAGGAAAACCCACTCTATACGAGAACAATGTCCAGTGTTGGAGGTGTAAGCCTCAGTGTTAGAGAATGTCCTTCAAATCTGAACAGAAGTCAAACAATTAAACAAATATGAATAGAAAAATATGAAAGATAGCAAACAATCACAGTAAACAGTCTAAAAACAGCACGCTGTGTAACCACACAACTCCATATTTCACACATAACAAGTGCTAGTCTGTGTGGTGTTGACACATTTAATCCAGCAGTCAGGTCTGAGAGCCTGCACTAAAAGCCCTTCCCTCCCCCAGCAGGTTATTCTGGTGTTATTATGAGAACACAACATGCTCATTATGGTTGTGGCACTGCATTCAGGGTGGCTGTCTGCTCTGGTGTGCCAGCACTGGAAATGCTTGTGGTGGAGGAATGACACAGAGAGAGAGAGAGAGAATGGGAAGTGAAGGAGACAAACAAAGGGATGGGGAGGATTTAGAAGACAAAAGGAAAGAGGATAGATCAGGCAGTAAAGGGTGTGATAGATGAAAACAGAACAGAATACAACATGAGATAATACATCTTGAAGACAGAGATTAAATATAAATAGTGCAGAGAGAGAGACAGGTAAAGGCACCAACAGAGTCCTAGCAGACAGAGACCTGTTTGAGAGCCTTCCACATCCTGGTGCATCACCAAACTAGACCTACACAGGAAGAAGACAGAAACAGCAACCAGGAACATAAACAGCTGGATGGAGCCACCTGTAAAGGAAAAACACACACCACAGAGACACTACACACATACACACACACACACACACACACACACACACACACACACACACACACTCACACACACACACTCACTCACTCACACACTCACACACACACATACACACACACACACACACACACACACACACATTCCTTGCATGAACAGTCTACTACTTGTGTGCAGTGGAGCTGAGAGAGACAGCACTGTCTGGTTCACCAATGCCACCTCCATAACCTCTGCCATTGCCCAACATGAAAACACACCAACACAGAGGTGTCTGTCTTTACAACCTATTTATTTGTTGGATGACATTGGGTTATTTTATTTCCAGCCATGCTCTGAAAACGCCACTGTTCTTCACTTGACATCTTTCCTAAGGTGTTTTACATTGTCAGAACCGTTGATAGTTTGGTTTCATATAGACATTGTCAGAGGAAATCAATTGACAAATTGAGTCAGTTAAATAAAATCCCAATACATGCTCTACATACTTAAAGCTCCCACGTGTAGAATATCTACCTCAACATATCATTCTCACATTCATTTTGATAGCGTAGTATAATGCTGTAGGAAAATGAGACCTCCTCTGAGAAAATTGGTTCATATGTTTCTTTCTGTGTTACTTCTATGTGTCCATGGGTACAATTTCCTGCGTATTGTGCAGGTCTGACTTACGGCGCAGAGGAGTCGCCTCAACCAAAACACGAATAGAACTGCCTCACTCTGAATTGCTCTACTTGTTTGTACGCAAGCAAATACACAGACACGTACAGATGCTGTCCAGTCCCACAGCACCTAACTAGGTGTCAAGCATCAACTGTAGTTTAGTAGTAGTAGCCATAGTTTAAGTTACTACAGTCCTGGAATAATCAGGATAACCACATCATTCACCCAATGTATTGGCAAGAATAGGTCCACTGTACTATATAGCTATGCTCTGGTAGCTTAGCTGTCTTTCAGTATTATAACATGCCCTGTTTGCCAAAATGTTACATTTACATTGACCAAACTAAATACATTCCACACCTGTTACTCAAGACTGTTTTGCTATCGTAACATAGTTGTAACTAAAATATTCACAGGCAAAAAAACATTTTGTTCTACAAGGACGACATTACATTAGACAGAGCACATAAGCGACACTGTAACACCGGGCGAGCGAGCATCACTGACTGATCAACTTACTGAGCTGAATTTGGCTCCTGATGCCCACATCTTGTGCCGTGGGAAAAATAACTCCATCCTTACACAAGTTTATTCCAGTTCCAAGCAAGTGGAAGCAAGTGGCGAGTCGTCTATGTGACAGTGATGTAAACCACGACCACTAAGCGACTCAAGGGGTCGCCAAAGTCGTCAAATTTCAAATTCCATTGGCGGCGGCTTTAAAGTCAAAATGGCTTCATCAGTCTATCATAAATGTATGGACTTCGTATTCAATGTCACGACTGTGGTTTGGAAAATGTAAAAGCAATGACATCTGTATTCACATAAACTACAAACAACATGTGAAAACTCAACCACGCCCAGTGCACGATTGTGTTAGCTTTCAGTCTGCAAAGCCCTGTATTGGTTGCATATGTCTAGGTACAGTACCCAGCTCACTGTAAACATTGATATCTAAACAGCCTGTATTGCTGTTACTACTGCTGTGCATCAAAGAACAGTCTTGTGTCCTCACTAGGCCCAGGCTGCAATTTGGGCTCAAGGCGTGGTCCGGCACCCGTTGGGCTGTGTCCGCCCTGCGTACCAGTAATGACCCCTTCCCTATGGGGAGTGTTTGATCTGGGCTGCCTCTGTGCCTCGGCAGGGCCTATTTCTGGAGCGTGGGGGGGATAAAGGGAGCTTTCAGACCTGGTGCCAATGACCATAATTAAGCAGCTTTAAGGGGTGGCAGTGAGCGTGCTAGCAAGCGCAGGGTTTGTAATTTGGAAGAAGGGGGCAGAGTCGCTGTGGCTCATTGGAAGTACATGGGAGGGTCGGGTGGCACCCAGCACTGAAACACAGGGGGCAGAGTGTGTGAAGGGGACTGTAAAGAGGATGTTAATGACCTGGGCCCATTAGCACCCACCCCTGGGGCTGGCTGACCAGTGGCCTTAGGCAGAAGCACAGAGAGGTTCGCCATGACTGACACATTCAGTCCGCCCCACCCCTAACAGTGTGTCATTCATGGTGACCTTTCTGTGCTTCTGCCTAAAGCTGTTGGTCAGCCAGCCCCAGGGGTGGGTGCTAATGGGCCCATGTCATTAACATCCCCTTTACATGCTCTAGACTCCTCAGCTAGTTGTTTGTTCACTGGTGTTGTTTGGGTTGAGGTGCTGTACAGAAAGATAAAAACATCTGTATGGTATTCAGCTGAACTGGCTGCTGTGTTACTGACTCAAAGTGTGTATGGGGATTCATTCACAAGTAATGAATTTGAGGTGGAGTATGGATGATAAGGTATCGCTATCTGATAATAACTCACCTAATTTTCCACTTAATATATAATCAATAGAATTAATCATGAGTTGATAGGCTGTGGCCAGAGCCAGAGGCGTGGGTTTCTCAGCAACTGGCACAGCTATTAGTTCAGCTATTGTGGGAGAGGTTAGTACTGTTCATTCATTAGTCCCATTATACTTGTGGTGCCTCCACTGATGGTGAGAGGGGAAGAGGGATACTTCCATCCACAAGCCTCTGGCAACCTCCCACTCCCACTCTATAAGAGGTGAAGGACAATTTCTCAAGCAAAGCCAAATATCACCACCAAAGCGTACATGTTCATGAAAGCTCAAACAGATGTCAGGTTGTAATTACTGGCTCTAGTGGCTGTGTGGAGGCCTTTGGTAGGCCCGGTCCTGCACCAGGCCATGACCCCTGTTAAGGTTAATGGGTCCAGGTGTGACTCCCTCTCCATGAGAGTGGCTCCATTAACACTTCACTAACAAAAAGGGTGAAACCGCTGTTGACATTGATGCTGCACATCAGAGGACGCTGATCTGTATGAACACAGAGCCAACTGCATACTCACCACCTCACACGGGTGCGTGTGTGTGTGTGTTATGACAAAAAGAGACAGAGATCTTTCAAATAAGTATTTGATTCAAACAAGACTGATCTCAGTATAAGATACAGCATGATGTTTCACCTCAGTCTCTTGTCAGTAAGCATTACTGTATTTCCACATTCTGTAACCTTCAATCTTTATAGGTGTGCTTGGCAGTGGACTGGGTTACCTGTGTCTTCATAAAGTATCACCCAGATCACCCAGAATAGTGTGAATGGGAGAGGAGACACATCTGCCAAGTTTACAGTAAAGCCATAAAGTTCCATAATGCTGAGAAGCTCAAACCAGCTCAAACCAGAGTCCTGAGAAAATCCAAATAAGCCAAATGGTTTCAATGGTTAATAACTCTAGGCTGTCATCGGTAATGGTCTCTTGGAATTACCCCAATTATTCCGCCTATTGACGTCTAATGAGGTGGACAAACAAGAAGAGACTTTGGTGTAGCTGCAGGCGTCCCTTGTTTGACAGTTTGTGTGTATGAAGTGCTGCCCACAATGTCACCGTGGTTTATTCCTACGGTTTACCGGGGCAGGGGTTTGAGTGGGTCCGTGTGGCCACCCCCTGGAGAAGGCGTGTAGTTGCTCGGCACAACCGCTGGGTTTGTAACTTGACACCTGGCTCTGCGGTGCATTTGCCATCGCTTTACCCACAGAAAGCCTATTTAAAAAGGAAAGGGATGAGTCCTGCGCTCCTGACTCCGTAACCCCCTCCACGAACCCAGCTTTCTCTCTTGGCTGCGCGTCCCTAAATCTGGATCGGCATAAATGAATGAAACACAGGGGAATATCGAAAGACAATCACCCAGGAAAACTCTCTGTCAAAACCATCCTGCAGAACGACCCAGGGAGTTTATGTCGGGCATTATAGGCAAATCAATATGAGTTTTTTCCTCTGGAACTTCATCTCAAGCTTTTTAAATGTGTAAAACGGCGACTGGTGCCTTCTGCCCCCTTGCAAAGGAGTCACGCTGTGATTAACGGATCAGGTTTTTGACTGCCAGGACAAATGAATACAAATGAATTTAGGCACCCGAAGGAGAGATTGCAGAACCTCTCATCTCGACACAAAGTAAGTGGTCTCTCATTCTCGTGCTTCTGTGTGCTGTGATGATGGGATGTTGCAAGAGGCTAAGGTGAGACCGATCAGCGGCAGCGATGAAGTTACAAAAGAAACTATTGAAGTGGAACCAGCAGTAGCAGGAAGGTTTAATGGGCCCTTTTCGGTGGACTAG
>OOFE01005144.1:13334-24521 GCA_900323365.1 Monocentris japonica
CGGTGGACTAGTCAACCTCCATGTGCTTACCTGTGTTGTGCCGGCTGGCAGTGGTCGAGCTCACCATGCAGGAATGGTGTCCACTGGTGACCATTGACGCTCTGACGTTTATTTGGACCACGGGCGTCAATTAGGTATGGCAAGGTATGACACTCGCCATGCCATAGCCTAAACAAGTCCAAATTTGATCGTTTTTCTTAATGTAATGGAGAGAAAAAGTCAAGCAAAATCAGAAATCTATTTGGGAAAAAAATATATACCACACACGGGAACATCCAGGACCAATAGTCCCTCTAAACTGTGTACGTCTGTCCAATGTAGTGTAGTGACCTACGTTTTATAATATTGATCAGATAATATCTTGCCAGTCGTCGGTCATTGCTCCAAATGTTCCTAGAAATGTAGCTGATATAAGTGGGCGTGAAAGTTTTGGTGGCAAAATATATTAGATGCAGGGACTTTGCTATTGCTTAGGGTTTAGGCTACTAAACTGACGCATCGGATTTGGATGACAAACACAAATATTATGTAGACCTATCAAGTTCCAGTGGCTGATCAGCATCCGCTGTTACACAAATATTTTCTCGGGATAATTAAAATTTTGCCGTTTGCGCAAGAAGTGCGCAGAGTTCACAGTTAAAATGACAGTTTAACTGTTCAGAGGTTTAGACGAGCACAGTCGCATGTTTCCACAGAGCAAAATATATTCACCTTTGAGACAATTAATAGCGTCGGCTATTATTAAAGTCCGTTTTTGCTGTTGGTGTACTGCTCTGCACGGAGTGACTACAATCCCTCCCATGACAGCGTTATATGAGACTCTGCTGCTTAATTCTCTTAATGCTCTGATCCATTCAAAGCAACATCTGAAGCATCCACTGTGTGTGATTTTAAGTGACACAAACTGCAGATGTTTTATGCGTAGCCTAGATTTGCAGCTTAGGTTTTCGCAGAGTGAAAAAAACCGCGGGCTCATGCAAGTTATGGACTAAAATACTTGGTCTCGGCTACGTTGTCGTGAGAAACAGCTATGCTTTGAGGAACTCTAAAAGTTTAAAACTCATTCATTCATTCATTGATGCACTAAATCATCATCATCCTCTTTTTGCATTGGCCAAACTCACCCTCATTTGTAAATTAGACCGGACAGTGTATCGCAATCCGAGTTGCTTTATTCACCAACTTTAATAAAAACAAAAGGAAGTGTCTTGCCATTCAAAATCATACTAGTGGACAGGATGTAGTAACAGTGATAGATAATGGACCCGCAGATCTACTCCGCCATCAAACAAGCTGGAGTCGCGCGGGGGGGTCGTGGGTATTTATAGGTGATACGCTGGTCTGTTAGCACCCTCCTTCTTACCTTAGATTTCTATTTGGGTTTACTACGCGTGAACATCTGGTTAGGCTACTGTTCAACATCTCAACGAATGAATGGGTCAGTCAAAGGGAGGAGGAGGGGGATACGGAAATCTAGGAAGTAGTCCAAGGAATGTCCGGAGATTATGACCTAAGACCGCCGTTTTCTCACAGAACCTTGCTTTTCATTGAAAATAAGTTGGCCAACGGGTTATTAGTTTGATTTGATCATACTTACCTGTATGTTTTGCAGAAATTGTCTGTCACGACTTAAGAAAGAGAAAAGATGGTCTCAGACATTTTTGCTACATAAACAGTTCGCCAATACCATAAGTGCTTTCTTCCAACAGCTGAAGTATGCAGGGATTGTTATCTAGTAATGGATGTCTCCATGTTAAGTGACAATTGCAGGGAGCATGGTTCACCATTTGTCCACATGGTGTCGCCCTCTATGTCTCCATTTATGGCAATCCTTCGCTTCAGTATTTTCTCCTTCTGTTATGCTGAGACAAGGGCTACACATATTGACAGATCTTAACATAGAAAAAAAACAAATGATGATATTCATTATATGATGAATAATACAAATTCATAGCCATTTTTCAGACATTAGATGCAGCAAGACTGATCCAGGTCATTTGGTAAGTGAAATGTGAAATGGTCAGGAGGTAAACCAATCTGAAGTGAGAGACTGCTGGACTGTGGAGAGGATGGAAGATGTAAGTACGCCACTGGCTAGTTGTGCTCTCCTCCTCCTCATCAACCTCTGTCAGTGTCTCCTCACTCTTAGAAATTTTCCACTGCCTGTGTGTGTGTGTGTGTGCGTGTGTGTGTGTGTGTGTGTGTGCTCAGGGGGCAGGGATGCCTTTGGGAAATCCTTTCGGGAAATTATTGAGCAAGCCAAGTCAGTGGCAAGGAGACCATAAATGATACTTGGTAAAAGTGACCCTTTTGCTCAATCTTTGTGCGGTTGCCAGACATCAGGCTGCTGTTTGTATACATGTGAATATGTCTGTGTGTGGGTGTGGAGGGTGGGATGGGGGGTTGAAAAGCGGGAATCAGAGAGTTTGCATACATTTGCAGGACTCTTCCCCTGTCTGTGTTTGAAGTGTGGGTTCAGTGGTTCACAGTACAGTTTGTAAGTTGTGCCGTCGAGCTGGTAATTGAGGTTATTGATGAGTTAGGAGGAGGTGTTGTTCTGCTGGCCTGCATTTTCTCCAGTCAGCCCAGCTGAGGATTCCCCTGAGGAGTCATGTCACGGTTTGGTGTTGCAGTGTGAAAACGGCAACAGACAGGGGCCTATGTGCCGATGTCAACCCTATTGACTTGAATCTCCAATGCAGAGTTTGGCTCTTAGCCACCACATCTTCACTTCAAAGCAACCCCTCACACTCCATAGATGAAAAACCCTAACCTGTCACACACACTTAAAATGCCCCTCAAAGAAAAGCAAAACAAACTACTGAGAACCATTTAAAAATATGAAATGCCAAGGAAAAAAATACAGTGTTGTTTCCCTGGCAACTAGGTCAAGTTCACACAGAAGTAAACAGCCAGAGTGACAGATTGAGAGTCATTTTCGCTGCAGGAAAATTCTCAGCATTTATGACTCATTTTCAACAGCAGATCTCCGTCCAGCTGATAAGATACCAAATGAGACTGTAACCAGCTGGCTGACCGAGATACACACACACGTGCATGCACATACGTGCGCACACACACACACACACACACACACACACACACTCACATACACACACAATAAATAAACACAATCACAAGACTTGCCTCCCTCATTCACAAATTTCCTGATATTGGTTACACACATGCATGCACACAGACACACACACTTACACAGGCACGCATGCATGCACACACATTTAGCAACCGCAGCCAGCTGTGCGTGGTGTCGGGTTGAATGTGATGATGCTGTGTCGTGTTGCTGAGTAGGAGGTCGGAGAGCGGTTTCCCAGTCTTGAGTAGAGTAACTAGACACCACAAACAGACATACGTAAGCACATGCTCATGTATGATATATGCACACCCCTCGCATTCATTTATCCAGGGGCCATGCACTTTTGAAAGTCAATGGAGGAATCTTCTGCTGGTTCATGAAGAAATATTTGTATTTTCAAGACAGACAGAGAGAGACAATACCCTTTTGTTCCCTTAATTGTGCAGATTTTTGCAGAAGAATATGCAGGTTAATATATTTATACAATAGGTACATACTTTTGTCCGTCTTTCCCACGTTTATGTATTTTGGGTCTGTTGCCCACCATCACCAATCTGCCTGCCTGCCTGTAGCTCTCCACCCACAGCTGCTTTACACATTTCAGTGTGTGTGTGTGTGTGTGAAAGGGAGACATTGTGTGTGTCTGGATGACCTCCAGTGGTAAACAGTCGCTGCCCTGGCTGCCACCAGATCTCGGTCCCCCACTGAGCTACCAGTCCACTTGCCAATCATTCTCCTCAGCTCTGCTGCACACCTGGCTGTGGTGAGGGTGGTGAGAGGGACCATTTGTGCACGTGTGTTTAGTGTGCGTGTGTGCTGCACTGTTAAGGTTTACCGTCAAAATAACGGTAATTAACTGGCAACAATTAGACAGCAAGTTGATGTATTTCATACCACAGAGAACTAACCACAGTAGTTTTAAGCATACCGTATAATGGACAACAGTAGTGCTACTGTCCATCAGTGTTACTGTATTTATTATAGCACAATTCTTTTATTTAGCTGTGGGTGTAAAATGAGAAAAACTAATATTGAGGCCTTTATTGCAAAAAAGTACACGATTTATTGCAACAAAGTGTTAACAAGCAAAGCATATGAACTTTTATTTAACATCAGAACTAAAACTTTGTACTGTATTGAGCAACAGAATGAGAAGCAAATCCTTTGTGAAAGCAGTCTTTGTCTGAAATTGGGGGGGTTGGTGGGGGGGCAGAGGGGCAACAGCACCTGTGATAGCCCTGCAAAAAACAAACTGAATCAGACATCCATCTAAATTACAACATCAATACATCAAGATACAGTAAATCAGCGAGGGCAGTGGGGGTTTGTGAGTAAGAAACTGAAAGTAGGCTATGGCAACATAACCGACCAAATAGTGGACTGCTGCAGCTTGGTCGGTCACTTGGTTTGTGTATAGCAAGTGAAGGGATGCATAATGACCACACACATTGGGCTTTGACTGGTTGCGATTCATGTGGGACTGAAGGGCAATGCCAGCCTTCAAACTACACCCAAAAACCTGTAATTGCTGAGTCCAGTGCCCAGTTGTAATTCACATGGTAACTATAGCTTAGTTCCCAAGCATATGTGGGTTTGTTTCAGTCTGTTTGTTGCTGTGGTGGGAATGTAAACCTCTCATGAAAACAATCGAACAGTCGACAATGAAGAAAAATCTGAAAGTAGCCTTTATATGAAATGTTAGACATCACTCATTTTGCTCCTGTGATATTTGTGATCTGTGTCTATTACTACTAGACACATGCTATTGATTCCATAATGACAGCATTTTTGTCTTCATTAAAACATACCTCGAGATGTTATGCAAGCTCTTGAACTGTTTGAGTCAGTGTTTGTGTGACTGCTGCCTTTTTCTAATGCCCTGTCTTCTCTTCCCCACAGGAGAGCCCTATTGCTCTGTACTGTTTTATATTGTACTTGCTACCTGGGACTTGCACAAGTACACTCTGAAGGTAAGACGTGGAATTCACTCACCTCCATTCTCTCCACTCTTTACCACTGCATATTTAACAGTGGAAAAAACTGTAAAACCTATTGGAGCATTGGTGGGAGTTGGGGTTATTTTTTGCCTCTTGGTCATAACACAAGCATGTAAACACTTTGCTATTGGATTTGGACCAACCATTTCCATGACAACCGGTGTTGAGTCAGCCAGTCCAGTGAGTGAGGGAGTGATCGGAGATCAGAGTTTCAAGGTTGGCCATGGACATTAGAGAGAAAACCCATTCTAAAACAATCTTGTCTTATTCCCGTGACCTAGGACATTTCAGTGTAGATGGAACCATACCATTCACACCAGTCCCTATATTCTGGTTACAATCTTTAGGGTATCTTGGGATGGCAGTAACTTTATGGTCACACAGTGGACTCTGGAGGGGCAAACAAATAGCATGAGTTAAATATTCCTCGTAATGGAGCTGCCTGTAATTATTGTTGCAGTGTTATTGTTCAGGGAGGTGATGGTGAGGGTGCAGGAGACAGCAGGGTAGGTGGTGTAGCTCTGAAAGGGGGGCCTATCACCCTGTCTGAAGGCTGGAGACACACAGCTCAAAGAGAACTGATTTTCACAGCCATCCGAAGGGGCCAGAGTGGAGTGTGAGACACTTTGATCCTTTCCCTCCTCGACCACAGTGCAGGGCACAGCATCCTCCACAAGGCTGAGGTTTTTGCCTATTTTTACTCTGGGTTTATTCTATGCTAGCTTCTAACACAGTGGCCCCTCTACCTGCACTACCACCAGCACCATCCAAAATGGGTAGAGGGAATGGAAAATGCAGGTACCTAGTTGCTGCAGATTGATGGTATGCCATGTATTGCAAGATATTTTGGTAGAAGGGTTATATTTTTGGGAGGTACCAGCTCTTTTACTGAGTCATAACAGCACTATTTTGCAAGTCATTATCAAACTGGTAGCTCAAACTGGTAGCGCCATGTTTGTCTCTAAATGGCATCATGTAATAAAGCCTTGGTTCGCTAGTTTTTAGATTTGGGAGAAAGTTTTGACAAATCTTGATTGTATGTTTGATATCATAAGAATACAATGCATTTATGAGTACTGTTGTAGCATCGCGTTTTATTTGACATCTTCAAATGGACTGAGAATTGTCTAGCTGACCAAGCAAACGGACAGAGATCTTCTGAGTGTGTAAGAATGAACCAGTGACTTCATCCGTTATGAGAGATTAGATTACACAGTGAAGAGCCTTGGACTTTCTCTCTGTACTACTACAGAGGGACTTGGCACAGAACGAGGCCATGAGCTCCAGCCATGTGCTAAAAGTCTGTCTGTCCATAAGTTTCCACATACATACACTATGTGAAATACATACAGTGTATGTCGAAAACCACATGGTTAGTGTATGCCCCAGTTAGATCGCAAGTCGAGTCAAAAAGCAAGCAGGTTGGAGCCAAGAGTCTAGGTACAGAACAGATAAACGTAATAAGCCCTCTGCCTCTCTGCCAAGTCCTCATGCCCTTTACTGTAGAAGAGACCACACAGGGAGTAGATGGGTCTGGACCTATATCTCAAGGAGGTTTTGGTTTCCTCAGTCAAACCTTTTTATAAATCTCCAATGTTTTGGGGTAAGGGAAAGTCTTACAGCCTCATACATTACATGGAAAGACCGTAAAAAACTGACTGTATAACAAACCCAACAATGATAGACTTGGATACACAGATCCAGATGTGTGCTTTAGTATGATGTAGTGTGAACCAGTTAGGAATCAGATGCAAAATGTCAAAACCTGCCATGCATCAGCAGCACTCAAAAGTATTTAGACTGTCAGAAGCAGAAATTAACAAATATGTAGGAAGTTTTGTGCTGAGTGTATAATAGAACAACAGAAAAGAGCATGTCTGGACAGTGACAGCAACTCTGTCGGGACTCTGCATCTGTCTTTCTTCCCTTCATCTTCCCACTTGTCTCTAACATCCCCTCAGGTCAGAACAAACCTTGCTCGCCCATTTAAATGTCATATAAGGACAAATGCACTCAGTCTGTCTGAGTTTTTTTATTCACTTCTCCGTCATTTCATGCCCCCATGTGGAGTCCTGTGTATAGGGGAGGCCAAGTGACTACAGGCCGGAATGAGCCCAGAGACAACAAGGATGGCGAGGGGCCCAGGCCTGAGATCATAGTGTAATCACCTCCCTGAGCTCCGCTCCCCTAGCCTTCAATCCCCTCCTAGAGAATGAGCTCTGGGACTTCCCAGACCCAAACCCTGAACAGAAAGCAGAGGCTGGCTGGAATGCTGGAAACTGTGGTCTGTCTCCAGTCAGAGATGCTCTACTCCCTTGTGGTTACTGTGGTCATGTTCTGGAAGTCTGAGTAGACTCGACTGATGAGAAGGACAGAGGGAGAGGAAGGGAAGAGAGCTGTCTGATAAGGTCAATGCACTATGGTCCATTAATCTGAAATTTCTGGAACCCAACTCTGATGTCACTGCAATAAGAGTTTCCCTGGTGTATGTGCATCAGCATACAATAAGTGCACATTGGAATGGAAGTGTTGCCACCTAATGTACATTGTCTAATGTCATCAATCTTTCCAATATTTGTCTCAAATTTACAAGCACTGTATTGGTTAGCTTTGTACAGCATCCCGCCTATCTCTCTTTCCCTTGTGAGGGTGTACATTGGCCTCAGATGGTCACTAGTAGAGGATTAGTTCCTTTAGCCTGATTGTGAAATCTGTGTGGGGATCAGTCACAGCGACATGACCTTGTCTTGCCTCAATGCCTCACATGACCATAGGGATGAAGGGACAGTCACTGGGAGTGTGTGTGATTTAAAAACAGTGTAGAGTAATCAGTTCATTGGGTTAAATAAGTGTCTGGCATTCATTTTCCATTCATGTGCTGCAAAATGGTTTTTGGTGAATTGATGGAACTAATTATCAGTGAAAGCAAGCATAAACCAACAGCAGAAGCTGGAAATGATTCTCGGTCAAACAGGAAAACAAGCACCCCAGCAGCCTAGAATGAGAGCTTTCCACCACCAATTGCTTTGCATACTTTTGCAAGCTCAAGTCAGAAAATCTACTCATTAAGCCTCTGCAGCCCTGTATAGCTACAGCATGATTCTGTGGACAGACAGAGGCCACTTGTGTGGAGGATTAGTCATTCCATCCTTTTCTACCATCAGCCTAGTTTCTGTCCTGTCTACCTGGAGGATGTAAGCCTATACATGTATGTACGCATAGTTATTCATTGTGGCTTAAAGCTGCACTCTGCACTTTGGAAGCCACCAAATGGCAGCGAGAGGTAACTGTTTGAATTTTAAGGATTTCCATAACTGGAAATCATGTAACATCATGTCATTAAACTGCACAATCCTCAGACCTTGGACATGACTCCTTCTTCTTAGTGGCTCAAGGATCCCTACAGAGATAGACCTTTGTTTAACCAGAAACAGAAGTCTCACTCAAGGAGAAGTCTCGCTCTCGCGAGAGATGAGTTGTTGCAGGAAGAGGACAGTGGAAACATGAGTCAGAGTTGGAGAGTGGAGTTTGGAGTTTATATAGAGGAACTGCTAGCAAGAATTTATTTCCAAAGTCATGGCTGAACATTTAGCTGATTTCGAGTTTGATTTTGAGTTTCCTGAGCTTCATGGCCTTGCAGCAGCTGGTTCACCCTCCTCTGCCTGTTGCCCCTCTCTATCTCTCGTACTTCTCTCTCCAATTTCTAGGATTCAGATTTAGAAATTCAGATTTCTAGATTTCAGAGCGAGACTTCTGTTTCTGGTTAAACAAAGGTCTATCTCTGTAGGGATCCTTGAGCCTGTCAGTGGCAAAAATTAGCACTTTTAGTGGACGTACTTTGATCAGCTGCCCCAAAGGATTACGTTGCAGCCATTGCAGCCCGTTTCGCAGCTGCCGGCTGAGGCGATCTACTGGACCAATCCCAAAACTTTTTGTACCTACTAGTCATTTAGACCCCAAAATATGTAAAAATAGAGCCCAGGTTTAAAAATACCGCAATAATCCTTTAAGGCTGATAAGAGGGGTGTAGGTTGGCATAAAAATCTTGCCTACTGCAGCTTTAAGTGTGCTCCAGGTCTGGCCTTGCAAGAGAAGGGCCTAATCTCTCACAACAACACAGCCTGACTAGGGATGCACCGAACTGGATTTTGGAGACAGATACTTCTTGCAGATGTAATCAGAATCCAGTACCAATATCAATCTATGCAGCAACGTAGATTCATTTAACTTTTTAAGTGTCTGCAGCAAGTACTAGAATGCTACTGGGTGAAGTAGGTGTAGAAATTTGAAATTAAATTGAATTGCGCTTGAAGCGTCCCAAGTAGGTACTGCCTAAGAGATATGTGATAAAACTAAGCTATTAAAAACTGATTACTAGCAGGTTTCCAAAATAAAATCACATTATAATCAGAGTATGTAATAACATGATTCTGACTGACGTTTGGTCTATGCTACATGTTCTGTGATGGTCGTCCCATCTGTCTTCTCACTTCTCTTGACTCCTTTCCCTTGATTCAGAGTCTGTCCGTAATTCCTTTCCTGCTTCAACTGTTTTCTTTCTCCTCTCTTCATCTCTAATTGTCTGACCAATCCAGTTTTGTCAGCTACTGTTTTCTGTAGCTTGAAAGATTTCACTTGTATAGTGTATGGCTGTGAAGCTGCCATGCCTGACGTGTGATGGTGACACAGAGCTGCTTTTATTTTGTCGTCTGCTCTTAAACTGGCATTTATTTGAAAACACACTTAGTCACTGGGAGTCTTTTCCTCCTGCGCTCTAATTTCATTGAGTGACATAATTGAATGCTGTCCTGTGAAAGTACAGAGGTCTTAATTACTTGGGCTGCATTTCCGATGGGAACTTATAGGAAAATTGGCTGATGCGCCAGTGTGGTCAATCCAACTGCCACTGGAGGAGAACACTAAAATGCCTTCCTGCTCC
Organism: Monocentris japonica; assembly: GCA_900323365.1. Taxonomy (NCBI): domain Eukaryota; kingdom Metazoa; phylum Chordata; class Actinopteri; order Trachichthyiformes; family Monocentridae; genus Monocentris; species Monocentris japonica. The sequence goes on from OOFE01005144.1 coordinate 23,365, forward strand.
TCCTCACTTCCATTCTTTCAGGAAGAGCGGATTTCCAAATTTAACAAAAATGAGTCCGGCATGTCCTATTAATACTCTCAAGAGGTTTAGCAGTTTTCCCTTAGTTTGACAGTGTCTGGGCATGACTCTTGTTTTACCATAACCTTAAGTTTGCAATCATAGACTTCCTTGCAGATCAGTTGAGTGTGTAATATTATGTAGCACTTGGGTTCTATTCTATGCACATGTGTGCTTGTGTCTCTCTGCGTGTGTGTGTGTGTGTGTGTGTGTATCTATGTGTCATTCTGTGTGGCAGTGCATGTGTGTGTGAGGGTGGGGAGGGTGTTAGTGTTGCTGGTCATGTTTCCAAGCATTGCCACATAGACATGTGCTCCACACACTCAGCATGTAGGATTTCCATATAAGAAGTACAAGTTCTGCTCAGGGGCATGTACAGCAGCAGCAGCAAGAGTCTTTGCACTCCAAATGCTCATGCTTGATGTATATCAATATTATGTGTTTTGTGCTCTAACCACCACTCTCCCTCCTGCCCAGATGTGGACATCCTCCAGAAGTTGGGGCTTAAGGGAGAGAAGCCGTCACGCTCGATGCCAGCAGGGGTCATTCCATTCCGATCAGGGATCATCCTCACCCAGCGCGCACGCGTTGAGGTTCCATTGCGCACAATCTTCCCAGCGACCATCTGGACCGACTTGGCGCTGGTCCTGAGTGTGCGCTCACACCGTGTCAACAGTGCCTTCCTCTTTACCCTGCTCTCAGGCCGCAGGAAGCTCCTTCTCGGTCTGCAGCTCGTCCCGGGCAAACTGCTCCTTCACACAGGGCCCAAGACCTCGGTGGCACTGCCCTATGACTCCCATGATGGCCAGTGGCACCAGCTGGCAGTGGGAATAAGCAGACAGAGGGTGACTCTATATGCCTCCTGCGGAGAGCAGAGTGTTCATGCAGACTTTGGGTGGGACAGTGAGGAGGGGCTGGCTCCAGATCTCCAGGGCTCCTTCCTGCTGGGGAAGATGAGCCAGGAGCAAGCCTCGGCACACTTTGAAGGAGCCATCTGCCAGTTTGACCTGGTCCCGTCTGCACAGGCAGCTCACAACTACTGCAGATACATTAAGAAACAGTGCAGGGAAGCTGACACCTACAGGCCCAACCTTCCTCCC
>OOFE01005148.1:9299-19329 GCA_900323365.1 Monocentris japonica
GAGGATTTCACTTACAGTAAAACAAGCCATCTTGGGTACATCAGAGACTACGAGAGCAGGGCAGGGCTGAGTGCCCTCACTACCTCATCCCCTGAAACATGATACATCCATCCATTCAGCCCAGCTAGCAGGCAGGCAGCAGTGCAGGGTCGTCCATGCATTTAAACTGATTCCCTCACCTCTCCCCTTCTACCCAAAGGTTGAGGGGTGAAACGGTCATCAGCAGTACCAATGCAGTTATCCCATCCCATCTAGAGCTAACACAACACCCTGAAAAGCTTGCAAGAGCATGACTCATCTGTAGAATACAAAGTGTGCACAGAACAGGACTGTGTTCCAAGCACAGATGAAACGCAATCAAAAGAGAAATTACATACATGGAGGTTAAGGTGGAGAGTTATTGCTGAGATGCCCTGTGGAACACAGCTTGAACCAACCAACTTCAACCAAATTCCAGCAGGTGCATTTTGGAAGATGGCTTTAACTCCTTGTTCCCCTATTAGCGAGGGGTAGTTTCACTTAAGAGCTCCTTTATAAAAAGGATTTGATTTTGGGAAAAAGCATAAAAATCAAGAACTCCCTTCACTGTGAAGTAATCATTGTGGAAAATCTAAACCACCCAGTGTTAATTCGCAAACCCTTTGGCCAAACGAGACCTTAATCTAGTGTTCAATAAATATTATAAAAGGGACATAACCTCTAAATCCATTTCGGGATGATGGGAATGACAATGGAGACAGGGGGGTTACATTCACAGATGCCAGGTCTCTTCGATGCAGATTTTTATTGCCCATTCTCCTGGTAGTGTAGAACTCAAGGAAAGCGTTCGCAGGCTTGTTAAATAGAGCTTTCAATGGGAAGACAGTACACAATGACAGAAAATGTGATGAGGTACAAGGAGACCTTATTATGTGCTCAATTTCTTATTTCGTTGTCAATTCCGCTCATGTGCTTCTTTCATATTTAAAAGCTGATCAAGCTCCGAGCGCAACCGCAAAGCTTAATGCATTTGATACGGACAGACCATCTTTGTGCGAAAGAATACAATATAGATGTTGGAAGCAAACATGATGGTCTCCTGCTTTGTTTCCATTTGTACTGATCCCCCCACTGTCTGTCTATCTACTTCATTATCCCTCCCCCTACGTTTCCCTTAATCATATAAACCTTTCTTAAATGGACCAAATCAAGGGACCTTAGTATTGGTGTCCTTGTGTGAAATGCTTCTCGCTACCTGTCTCTCCTTCTCCCCTGTCTATCTGTCTGTCCCTGTCTTTCTATCTGGCTGTTTCTCCATCGCCTGGAGGTGAAGGTGGAGGTCAATGTCAAGGTCTCAGTTGTTCTGGCAGCAGGCACCCTGCTTGGCTGAGTTCTGTGTGGGCTGGACCGTGATGGGCACTACGTTGGAGCCGGGCGAGAAGTCCGAGTCACTGCGTCCCGACATCTGCCTCTGTGAAACAATGTTGTAGATGGCTGTGGGAGACAGAAAGGTGAGAGGGAAGGAGTTAGGTGTGGATGCAGATAAATCAAGGTGACAATGGGACAGGTTGTGATAAGGACAAACAGGACGGCATGAGTCAACAAGGGTTCTACCCAGGCTCCTGGCTGCAGGAACTGCACTGTGTAAGACGCATCTTTGGGGCCAAGGGAAACTCAAACAGTCAAACCCAAAAAGAGATTGAAACATGCCCTTTCAACGCTATAACACTCACATTGCAGTTACACGTCTTTAAATAGCTGTGATTGAACAATTGCCCCATATAACAATTATCAACATTTAATTTATAGTCGTCCATATGATACCTTCTGGCATTGCTCACACACTTCCTTGTTTACTCATCTGGCTGCCGGTCTTCATGCGCACACGAGGGGGCATTTTGCATTCGATGTTTTGAATTTCCGTTGGTTTGTAAAAAACATCAAACTGAGGGGTATGTCGAACTCTACAGTGAAGTAGCTGAAGAAATTTTGATCGGAATCTTTCAGCATGATGGCAAAAACTAGGAAAGGCCCAGGTTGAAAATAACCTGAATTTGAATTCTCCTTTAAACTGGCATGGGAAGGTCATCTGGCGGTACATGTGCTCCGGCACAGTATAATGACAATGAAGTTGAATTGAATATCTAGGTATTCCTTAGAGCTGCAATATGCCACATTTTTCACAAACACAATAAAGAATAAATAAATAGGATATATTATAAATTGCCAGTCTGTGGCTGTCTGCCTCTATTGAAATTGGCTTTTCAATGATGTTTGAGACGTTTTGGGCTCATGGGCGCAACCAACAGTAAGTTGGGATGTGACTATCTAGGTGAGGCTAGTGGCCACAGCACAGGGGAGTTATAGCAACTCAACAACATGGTTGAAAGCAGTAAGAAAACAAAGTATAGTAAAACTAAACATGCAGCAGACAAGATCCATTCCAAAACAGTGAACTTCGGCATTGTTTTTTCATTGCAGATTGCTTGCATTCACCATCTGCCTATGGTGGTTTTACAGATGCCGGTTACCTCAACCTCAGCCTGAATGCCATTTGAAGGTAGACAGCTCATCAAGATGAGTGAAAAGTTGGGGCGGGACCATGACCAACTGAGCAGAGGAGGACGGGACTACCAAACATTTCAGACTCAAGGTGAAAAGTTACATATTGTAGCCAACTCCTTCTGTACTTCAACAAAGAATACATCCAATTGTAGTACAGTGCAGTCCTGAAACCAAAATTTCATATGGAGCAGGAAGGTTTTAAAGCAAAATAAGGCTCCTAGCTCTGGCTGTGACATGACAGTTTAGGTGGTGAAACCATGACTCACTTCCACAGATCCTCCACAGTACCAGATGGAGGGGTTATATATGGAGAATCGCCCCACAGGATGGCCCTGACTGGCTTGGGATCTGCCTGTTGCTGCCGTCAATAACTGGCATGTCTTAAATTCAGTTCCTATTGGTGTGCTTGTGCACTACTAACTCCCTCTGTTCTCCTCCCTTAATGAGCTAATTAGCACTGTCGTTAGCTCAATGGGGTTTGTTGGTTTGAAGTTTTTATGAATTAGAAATTGCTGCTGAAGACATGGAATGGGCAGACTGGCTAATTGTTCGAATGGAGGTTGGGGGGGATTTGAACATGGAGGAGAAACAGAATACAAATGGCGCATACTCACAGACTGATAGCCCCTGAAGCAATTGAACTGGAAGGACCACTCAACTGTTGGATTGTCCCTTTAGGCACTCCAAGGGTTGAATCAGTCACTGGCAACTGCATTTTTCTCTATCTAAGTCTCTATCATCAAATGCATTTATTAGGGGTGGCTAAACATGCCTTTTAGGAATATTTATCACGTACTTAATAGGAAATATCTGTGAACCAATACCAAAATGTGTCTTATTGCATTCCGGAGTGGATTTGTGACCAAAAACAAAGACAAGCTCTTAGTGGTTTGCTGGGGCATGGCCGTCTTCATAGAGGCTCTCACCAAGCCTGATTGGCTGAGTGGCCTTTGAGTGTGGCAATTACCCATGCTTTTGACCTTAAAAAAAAATTCAGGTGGTGTTCATGCCACTGACTGCACATTAGTGGTGGACATGGCCTGTTGATGAGCTGGAGCTTGCTGCCACCTAGTGGTGGAGGATAGGCACCGTCATGTAAAACAACAAAGCTAGCTCTCAAATGGATACAACTTTCTAAAATGAATCAATATGTTGATGTAGAAAACACTATGGTTAAAAGGCTTGGGGGCTTCAGACATTAGTGTGCTTCAGAATCAATAGCACTTCTATTCTATAATTTGACATAAACCTAAACATGGCATGAACTGAACACAAATGTGTAACTGACCTGTGAGAATCGTCTGGAAAGCCAGCTCCACATTAGATGAGTCTAACGCTGATGTCTCCAGGAAGGACAAGCCATGCTTCTCTGTGAAACACAAAAGCACACAATGCCATTTCATAACTCCCTGTAAGCACAATTGGTAAAGCATGGTATTAACACTGCTAGGGTTAACATTTGATTCCTACTAAATGTATGCCCTCATGGTATTGTAATAGATGTTGGATAAAAGTGTTCACCAAATGGCATTTATGTAGAGGAGGCATCAAATCAGTGGTCTATGACATAGTAAAACAGTCAGGACACACAGATAGCACTGAATAAAGTGAAAAAGTCATTATCTAGCAAAGAAACTTGATTACTTGATAACTTAACTTCACACGGATCGACAGGACTTGTGTATTTGTCTATCTTCCAGATAGTCTTATCAGGAGTCATTTACAAGTCAAAGCATATGCAACACAGAATGGGAATCAGACACAAGCCAATGGACTCAAGGTCTGACTTGGACACAAGCCAATAGACTCAAGGTCAAGAGCAAACACATAGGCCCAACCAATCTACAATAATAAAAATGGAAAAGGCTGACAAAGTCATACTTGAGTGGACTGCCAGGCTGCCTGTAAAAAATTAACCCTGTTCTGAAATAAAGACTTGGAATTCTCATAGGGCCGAGAGTGAATTCAAATCAAATCCTTTTGAACTAGTGGTGTGCTTTTGTGAGTTTAGTACTTAAACACCTATGTGCTCAAACACAATCAAGCGTAAGACATATGCCATTTGGTGGACATTTTCATATAAAATGCCTTACAGTATCATGAGTGCATACATTTCCAACATGGGTGTTCCCAGTGAGAATGGTGCTGCTCGCCCTGGCAGTGTTACTTGGCAGAGTATAACAACCAGTACAAACAAAAATGAAAGAACACTAATCATAAGAACATGAGCATTAATTACATTCACCGTTAGCAACACACTTGATAATGTCTTATATAGTAGTTGAGGCAACATGAGGACCTAGTTAAAGCTGCTAGGGGTCAGTCGATATATACCATTTATCATAGCTTTACCATGGCAATCACCTAGCGAATGTAGAGCAATGGGCCTCACATACCATATCACCCCATATAAAATGCTTGGTCCACCCTACACGCAGGCGCACACGCACACTTACTGTATTGCCATTGAAGTAAGGGTACCTGCAAAGGCCTTGGCCTCATCTGTGGGCACCGCCCGTAGGTGACGCAGATCGCTTTTGTTGCCCACCAGCATGATGACAATGTTACTGTCTGCATGGTCCTGCAGCTCCTTCAGCCAACGCTCAGCATTTTCATATGTCAGGTGCTTGGCAATGTCGTAAACCAGGAGAGCTCCGACTGCCCCACGGTAGTACCTGGACAACAAAAGAGGAGATGAACAAAATATGAATGGGAGTAGACAACCTTTTTATCATAGTCTATTGACCCCCAAGGAGGAAAATTAACCTTTTTCACCTGCCTTTTCACCTTCTGGTTACAGGGTGGTCTCACCTGCTGCCCCACAGTTAAAGCTACAATACGCAACGTTTGTGTGCCTGTCTGTGACCCATTTTATGATCATCAAAAGCATTCAATGACATTTTCAGGGATGTCACAGGACATTTGGTTGTATTTGAGCATTTTTTGCAAAGAAGTACTTTAAATTTGTGTGCTTAGTACAAACCTGTGTTGATAATGTGCTAGTTTCAACCATAGCCTGTGTGTGCCTGTGTGTGTGTTCCAATTTTCTTTATGTGTGTATGAGTTTGTGTGAAGTGTGTGTCTGTGTGTTTGTGAGAAAGAGAGGAGAGAGATTGTGTGAAGCAGCAATGGCTCCGACCACGGCTGCAATGATGCTTTGTACTCACGCAGAGGTGATGGCTCGGTACCGCTCTTGTCCGGCCGTGTCCCAGATCTGGGCCTTGATGGTCTTGCCTTCTACCTGGATGCTGCGGGTGGCAAACTCCACCCCAATGGTGCTCTTACTCTCCAGGTTGAACTCGTTTCGGGTGAAGCGGGACAACAGGTTACTCTTCCCTACACCCGAGTCTCCGATCAGCACCACTAGAGGAGAGATGGTGTTTCAAACAGAGGAAGGAAGACCACAATCACCAGCAGAGTCAGTTTACTGGAGACTCTACCTGCAAACAAAATTTACTTTATGGGACAATTCTGAATTTAACTGATCAGTACAGTGAAAAAGATGGATGGCCAGTACACCATACATGATTACTATACATATAAACATTCAATATTCCATGGCTGTGTAACGAGCAGTATGGCATACTTTATGGTTGCAGCTGTAGAGGGAAGTGTAGTGGCCAGTGTAGTACTATTGCTTCAATGCCTAGTACTGAATCATGATGATAGTAATGATGGCTTTTGTGCTTTGTCTCCTCTACTTGCTCTTCCCCTAAAATGTACTGAAACTGGCATTATGGGGAAGAGTGCATTATGGGGAAGCTAGTTCCACAACTGTCAGGTGAGTCAGTCTGTCAAAGGGAACCTACTATACAAACAACACCCTGCTATTAGGAAGTAGGAAGTGGTTATGGGGAATGTTGAAATCGTATTAACAAATCAGCCACTGTGTCTACATTTGTGTTTAAGCAATGCTGCTCATTCTAAATGAAAACTGTGCCAGTTCACTTTGATCACATCGCAACTATGGTGCAACAAACACAGGTAGAAACCTGTCCATAGTGATGTGGCTGGCTCAAGCTGAAAAAGTCAAACAATGGTCTACTTGTCCCATAAGCCATCTTCCATTAAGTCACCCTTGGTAAGAATTTGTAGTTCAAAATAAAAAAGAGCAGCCTTTTCTTACAACTGGAGGCCTCTGAGGACTACATTTCCCAGCTATATAGCTTCCTCAAATGCCAGATGGGTAACACAGAAATGTCTGTCTCAATTTCGTGTGGCACAAAAGATCTTGGGTAGAGGACAAAAATCATTATGAAGCCATTTCCAGGTTCCTTGTCATGAGAAATGTAATATCATGGCCAAGTTACAAACCTTTTCACCAACCTATTGTGTAGCTTTGCATTCCTTTGCTCAAAAGATATGACACCTTTCTATTATAGGATACAACCATGCACAAGTGACGTGGCATAGCCCAGTGTCTAGCCTAGCTTATGTCTACCTGGGAGTGTACGTATGAAGATTAAAGGAACAGTTTGCATCAAAATTTTGTCCGATGGATGAAAAAAGTCAATCTGTTAAGTGAGATTCACTCATATCCCCTGAATCCCTTTAAATGAAATATGTCTGAGTTAATCCACTGCACTCCTTTTCCATTCATGTGAGATTGAGGCACAATGCTGGCTAAAATCAACTACTGAAAAACTAGTAACTATTGAGCCTTTCAGTACAGTAATTATTTTTGTTATCAATATGTTATCTATCAATGTTATCAATTATGGCAACAAAATGTATCAAAAAGCCACAAAATGGTGGTTTCTCACAATGTGATCTCAGTTTTTTGACTGGCTTACTGACATTAAAACAAAATATATATCCTTTGAGGAAAGCAGATGGCATTAATTTACTCTATTGTAAAATGAAACAGGCTGTGACAGTATTGAAGTTGAAGCATCAGAATTGGTATCAGATTCACAACCCTAATGATGACTAATAACACGTGTGGTGGATTAACCTTCACTTTAACCTTCTCCTTCAAAAGTTCACTTTGGTAATCACAGTCTGATGTACTGAACACATTCACTGGAATCACAATGAACAGTGCATGTAAGGGGGTATGGCTTCAATAAGAGGAGAGCTGGATGACTTGCTGTGCTGATTATTCCCTCAGTTGGGAATAGTCTGTGACTCACTGACAGCTCACCTGACTTGACTCATTCTATCCAACAGGGAGGGACAAAAAGGAAATGATAGGAACAAATTGGAGTCTTAACAATAACACCCAGCTCTTTCTGGTAAAGTGACAGAAGTGGCAGCAGTCGCCTTATCAGTATTTCTATTGAGTGCCGTTTTTGTGCAGAGTGGCACTAGATTCAGAGAAATTCGCTATTTTTGGCCACCAGAACCCAAGGCATTTGGGTGTGAGAGAGTAAATCTCATCCTCTCTATTAACTGCCAGAGAGCTTCTGTGTGTCTGTGTGGACACACACACACACACACACACACACACACACACACACACACACACACACACACAAACTTGATGCAGGTATTTCCAGTTTGACGACACATACTTGTTTAGTGTTCCTTATTTGAACAAAGGACCATGGCTGCTTCATTCCCCATTGCCCATGACAAGGTACAAGGGGAACTACTACTTACATCAGGTAGCCACAAGGACAAGCACCGATGTTTTTCCTGTTTCACATATTTTCTCTCCATTCCATAGGATACATTTCTATTGCTTAATAACGGTTGAAAATATGTGGTTACCACGCCAACTTGGTGATATCTACATAATAACAATATCAAATGTTAGTTAGTATAAGTAATGTAATTATTGGTGTATATGTTATGTATTTGTTCTACACTACAAAAGACACAAACAGCTAAGATAGATAAAATAGGTTCTGTTCAAATGATCTGTACAAGTTATATCAGACTACAAACACCTGGGTGTATTCCTGTGACCACCGAAGTCCCCAAATACATTATGTTGCCCTATAGCCAAGTCTGTTTTCTCCCCCAACGTGTGGAACCTGCGCCGTTTTGATGTGTCATCCCGCCACAGTTTATGACCCCTTGTTGACCAACACTGCATCCCAAGATGATTGCATCATAGGCCTGCAAGATGATGACTCCACAGCAGATGCTACTTAATGCGATACTTAAAGAGTCCTTATTAGCTTTCTATCCTGTTGCAATCAACGGGCTATAATACAATGCCATATGTTCCAACGAACTACACTGAAACAAAGTTACAGTGCCAGCTGCGTATTTCTTTAGGCCTGCTGCTAAGTCACTGGAGACGTTACTCTGGTGTACGCAGTGTTTGTCGTGCTGTTGGCAACGTACAGAGGTTAACACATCTGACAACTAACAGTTAGCTAACAAATTACATTAACTGACAGGGAAGTGCTGAACGTAGTGTTGAAGTCGAAACGACTGTAGGCTACACACACGAAATACACCAATATGTCACACAAAAACAACGACTCACCTTTAAAAAGATAGTCATATTCGTCTTCTCTGTTGGACATCGTTTCTTCTCTGCGGATACTATCTACGAATGCGACGTTACTCGAACTAACGTTAACTTCTGGTGTTTTTATTTCGACACCGACCGTCCACCGTTCGCTGCTTTCGTCTCCCACGAAGGAAGGTCAATTCTCACTCTGACAACAAGAAGGCTGGATTATTTTAACATTAAATAAAACACGATATATTAATGTCGCTGGTTACAGGCATCAAATTCCCAGTAACAACTACTAACTAGCCTTCAAAAGTTTCCTCTCGTCTTCCGTCATTTGCCATTTCCGAACGACGTATCGTGAATCGCTTAGTCCCACCCCTTGCTCGTTTTCTGTTGGTCAAAAGATGATCGACACCTGCCACTGATGTTAGTGTGATTGGTCTACGCTGCTGTCGCTCATGATTCGATTGGTCGTCGTTGCTGGGGTGACGTAAACAAGACCCAAGCCTGCACAGGTATGTTGAGCCTCAGGTTAACAGAGCGCAGCTGGCATACAATACTATCACATTTACACCGATCAGCCATAACATTAAAACCATTGGGCAGTGGACAGGGGTCAGCATGAGCACTCTGGCCGGTCTGCGGCTACGCAGCAAGCTGCGATGCACTGTGTGTTCTGACACCTTTCTATCATAGCCAGTATTAACTTTTTCAGCAATTTGTGCTACAGTAGCTCTTCTGTGGGATCGGACCAGACGGGCTAGCCTTCGCTCCCCACACGCATCAATGAGCCTTGGGCGCCCATGACCCTGTTGCCGGTTCACCAGTTGTCCTTCCTTGGACCACTTTTGGTAGGTAGTAACCACTGCATACCGGGAACACCCCACAAGACCTGCCGTTTTGGAGATGCTCTGACCCAGTCGTCTAGCCATCACAATTTGGCCCTTGTCAAAGTCGCTCAGATCCTTAAGCTTGCCCATTTTTCCTGCTTCCAACACATCAAGTTCAAGAACTGACTGTTCACTTGCTTCCCAATATATCCCACCCCTTGACAGGTGCCATTGTAACGAGATA
>OOFE01005156.1:1959-14608 GCA_900323365.1 Monocentris japonica
CTCTCTTGCTCTCTCTCTCTCTCTCTCTCTCTCTCTCTCTCTCTCTTTCTCTCTCTCTTTCTCACATGCACACACACACACACACTTTCACATGAACTCAGGGAGCAGCATTGTGAGTTTGGTTGCGGTGAATTTTGCTTCAAAATGCAAAAAGGGAAAAATGTCTCTCTCCACTCTCAGCGCCCCTTTGCTCTACCTGTGTCTGCATATGTACCAAGCTTTTATTGTTGCTCCCGAAACTCTCTCACTTGCCAGACAGGGTTCCCTTTCTATAATGATTTCATTTCTTCACCTCTATTCTGCATGAACTTCCTCCTCCTCTCCACAGACTGAGGTGTTGTACTCACCAACTGTTACCCTGCTTCTCTGCTGTCTGACTCAAAACAGGAATCTAACATCAGCCCTCTGCTCTTCTTAACCCTTGTAAAAAAACGTTTCAGCAAAAAGCAAACTCAAGCAGTGTACAGTCGATGGTGGGAATATTCAGCACTCATTGTGTTTTTCTGTCTGAAATGTAGTTCATTTTAAGTAATATATCCTTCCAAATTAACAGCATTGAATGAGTCAAACAAACTGAGTGCAGTGTGCCAAACTCCAAAAGGGCTACAACTACTATTATGATATTTTTAAGCAACAGAAATGTAATGAGTGTAATGTGATAGTGTTTATCGCACGTCCACTTGCCCAGTGCACTTCATGCTCAGATCCCCCCCCCAACCCCCTAACCTGAACACTGGCACAGAGCTCTCAACAGCTGGGGGAAACAGGGACCATTTAGAGACCTCTTTATACATTTTTTCAGTTAACAAAGTTTGATATGGATTGCTAATGGAATTTACTTTTGAGCACAATATCATCAATGATATAAAATAAAATGAGAGCATAGCAGCTCTTCATTTTTAACAGGTGTAGGATTGAGAATAACCGGCCATAGGATGTAATTGTATTTCTACTATTGTATTTTTATTGTTACTCCTGGACTTGCCTCATCTCAACTCTAGACTAACCAGCAGAGGTGCGTGAAATAGTTTTCAAACTTTTCTCTCTCGTTCTTTTTTTACCCTCCCTCGGTCTCCCCAAACAACCCCTTCGAGTTTCTTTGCCCCACTCCCTATATGCCGAAATCCACTCTAACACGACTAAAAATTCATTTTGTCTGACCTAAATCAGAGGGTGTCTGCGCCATGGGCTTATTACACAGTGCGCTTAAACTTGTGTTGTGGAGGAGGATGGGGTATTATTATCTTCCAGCTACCCACCCTGCTATAAAAACTAGTGGTGCGACATCTCAACAGCGCAGTGCTGCTGCCCTCCCTTCCTCTCTCTCTCTCTCTCTCTCTCCCTCTCTCTCTCTCGCCCTACATGAGCTACACACAACAGTGCCTGATACTAAACTCCACACTAGCCACTCTGCTACACAGACAGAGAGAAAAGAACCACGCTCTCCTCTCCTCTGTTCCGCTGGTTTTCCTTCTCTCAATTGGATATTCCTCCCTGGGTGTTTTTTGTGAATGGGCATCCGGGGCCGGTGTGAGGAGCTTGTGAATGGACTGACTGCTTGGCTGACTGATTGACAGACAGTCTGACTGGCAGACAGAGAGGCAGCTGTGGTTCACTCATAGGAGGCAATGCTGAGAGGTCAACCAAGGAGCAACAGAGCTTCTTAGTAGTCTGGAAATACAAACACACGTGAGGAGAATCAAGACAAGGAAGGTACGGTAGGCACTGACTGTTTGACTCTGTGGAATGCTGTGCAGCGTTTCAAGACATGTGTGAATGTATGTTGATGCCAGAGTTTTGGAGCGTGCAAATGCATGTGTGTTTGTGTGTGTGCATCTCCATAATTGTTTTTACACAGAGTTATTGCGTAGTTACAGTGTGTGCGAACCTGCTTGCACATGTGCGTTGTGATACAGGGTGCACATGTGTACATGTGCAATACTCAGTGCACCTTTTGAGACAGTATTCATATGAGTGCTAAAGCCTGCTGTTTCAGATCATAAGGGCCTCTCTCTTTCGGACGAGGTTCAGGTCAACAGCAGTTCAGTGAAGCATAGAGTCATTTAATGACTCATGTAATTATTTGGGTTGCAGTGTAAATATTGTCTCCAGAAAATTTAGGGTGCCAAGTGCCTATAAAATCCTGGAAATAACGTGATTGTTGATGGCATCACAACAGGTGTTGGAAATGTAGTTTTTTGTGGACTTCATTCATTCATTCATGTTCCTTTGTTTTTCTTGGCTCTCAGAGTAATGATGCCTTCAGTTTCAGTTTGTACACATTTTTTATCTATATGATATTCCTTTTTATATACAAAAGATATATTCAGGTAATTCATTAAGTTAAAGAAAACGTTTGAGAGCACGGACAAAATAAAAACATGTTATGGATTTGAGGCTGAGCTGCAAATTATTGTTTACGCCACGATTGTTGTCAGTCAGTTCATGCACCCCTTACCTCATGTAGGCACAAAATGACCAGTATTACCATTAGTATTGTTTACAAGTTTTGCTGTTTTTCATTTAACTATGAAGATTTTGTTTATACGTGCCAGCTTCTTTATTTAAATTGTAAAAAATGGATTATAAAGATATAGGAAAAAAATGCTGAACTATAATTGAATGGCAAATAAAATGCAGCAAAACTACTGAGATTCATCTACAGATATAAAAATGCTAAAAATGCATACCCGTCATCAGTTGGATTTGGATATTGGAACATTTCTTGAGTTGATCTTGAGTTGCTTTACAAGACCAGGTACACGTCTGCTCAACAAACTCACAAATTATGATAGGTAATTTATTACCAATATTGTAACCCTGACCAAGGCTCAATCGAGCTAAGACACATTGGTCAGTTTTTAATTCATCAATTGCCAAAGAAATAAAACCTTTTAACGTTTGTTCTCAACAGCGCCTCAGATCCTCTTTAATTTTTAATAAATTGTTGTAATGTTAGTCCTCATTTTTCAGGGCGTCATTTGTGAATGTCTGAACATACATAAAGTAATAGAAATAAGTTTTAACTAAGGCAAGATGACATAACTATAACAATATTTATGAGCTACAAAAAAGTGTATTTTAATTTAGTTTCGTAACAAGTTGGCTTCTTCTACTTAAATGTTAATAGATCTAGCCTCTCTTGTTCATTAGGGGTCTATTTTAAAACGTAGGGAGAATCAGAAGAAATAATACGTCCCTAGTTGCACAGAGATTGGTCTGAAAGCAGCAACCTTCATCACTGAACCAATATTCACCGCTGAACCATAAACTTTAGTTTACTTTGGGGTTAAGACTATAGGTGAGACAAATAATGGTGTGTGGCTGTAGGCCCCCTGAAGGCTAGAGAGATGACACTTCGTGTAAACACACTCTTTAGGGAATCAGGCTTCCGGATCTCTGTACATTACAACCTTGATAAAAAAAACATATCATTGTTACAATGTTTCTTTCAAATAATTTTAGCGTCATCATATCATACTTCAAACAGGTACACATAAAGGCATTGATTAAAGGTAGAAATTAGACAATGAGTGGTAAATAATAAAAATGAAAAATAAAGAATTCATTGGTACACCTGTTGAAACATTTTAAAAAGACCCTCACTAACCCTCTCCGTTGTTCTGCATGGAGTTTACGAAAGTCATTGAGCTTGTGTGCTGATTGACTTTGCCTGTAACTAAAAGGATAATGACATTTAGGCTGCACTGGGCAATACACTAATTCCCTAAAACCCTCTTAGTTCTGAAACAAACTAAAAGGGTGTAAATTCATAAATTCATACATCTAAGAGCCATGGGATACTCTGCTCCCAAGCATGTTGCAGAAACTTGCAGTCAAGTTGTAAATGTGGCCACAACATACCATTATTACTGTAATGATGAATATACAAACCGTGTTGTGTAAATGACATATGTATTGCTCTCCACCACAACTCTAATTGACAGCAGTTAAGACAAATTCAGACCACTCTAATACTGAGACCTGTTGGCTCCAGACAATTGTGCTCTATGTAACAACTGCAGATGCTAATTTATAACACCGACCAAACAAGTGTCTCCCCGAGAGACAGGTGAACTGGTTTATAACTAGTGATAATTGACTAGCTTATAGGCCAAATGAATGTCTGCTCCTAATAAGGGGGTGAATTTTAGCTGTCAATAATATAAATTATTGGCCATGCAATTGTCCATCTGTGACAGTTTTTTAGCAGGTGTTTCCTATGGGCAGTGTGTGACAGGGGTAAACTTTGGCTGCTGGTGATTTAGCTTGTGGGTCAGGTGAATGTACCGGTCTGACAGGGATAAACTAGGCTTTAGCTGTTGTAGTTTACAGGCCAAATGAGTGTCTGCCTGTGACAAGGGGCGAGATGGACATTAGCTGCTGATTTGTGGCCCGAGCGGTCAGGGCTGGGGACATGTTAGCTGCTGTACTGTGGGCATAATGATGAGGAACAGCAGAAGAGGAGGAGAGGAGAGGAGAGGAGAGAGAGGAGAGGAGAGGAGAGGAGAAAGGAGGAGGTGGTCAGAACCAGGAAAGTAGATGAGGGCTTGAAAGAAAGAGAACACTGGATGGAGGTGACACATGATTTGGGGTGGGAGTGCTGAGTTGAAAGTGTTAGTGACTAAGTGAGGCATGAGAGGAGACGTGGCCAGTACATGCAGGCAGAAAGAGAAACATACAGAGAGGGAAACAGTCCATTAGGGGTCAGTTTAATATTTGGGCTGATATTCAGCTCAGTTTGAACACATTGAACTGAAATTCTTATGATGTTAATGAACGTGATTCTTTGCAGAGATTTACAAAAAGCATTAGGTGCCATTATCAACAATTAACCAATTGACCAATTAACCAGCATAATCAAATACTGAGCTCACTGCATTTATACAAAAGGTTTCCAACATGAAATTTATCAAACTTTTCAGTTGTGTCACATAATTGTTATGCCTTATAATGTCAGTCAATTCTATTAACAATGATCAAATTGTGATTATTTTTTTATGGCTCTGTAAGAAAAAAAGATGGATACATAGAGCCAAATTGCTAAAACAGCCATTATCAGAGCCCTGCCACAAGACACCCCCACCCTGGTTGTTTTGATGGGTGGGGGGTGTCTAAAGGGTTAAGGCTGTTTGGCTGATGAAATGTCGCTCCAGGACCTTGTGGTGGGAAAGCTGTGCCCTCCTCCCCTCCCTGTCTATGTGGCACATCCTCCTTAGATCCTCTCCACATTATAATTAGGGGCCGGCCACTAAGAGCTAGCGCTAGCTAGTGGCAGGGAAACAGTGGGAACAGAGGGGAGTGGTGCTTGCCAGGGCACTAGGCGAACAAACACTAACAGCAGCACGTGTCCCATAGCTCCAAGAGTGGGTGGGATGGATCGAGAGCAAACGAATGACAGTGGGTTAGCCAAGCCAAGTCTTGCTCTCTCTTTCTCTCTCTCTTATCCACTCAGTGTTGTTCCAAGCTCGGCACTATTGTTTGCCTTGGCAGGCTGTTACAGGGAGGGGCCCCTCTGCTGGTGTTTGTGCAACCTGTTAGGGAACTTTTACAGCCATCTGATCTCTTCCTTACTCCCTCACTGGAGATTCTCTCACCTCTTACCTAGGCTATTACTTATAAGGATATTGTACACTTGGTGCAAAATAGAAAAGAATATTATTATGTTTTATAGCAACATAACAGCTATGACTGACACGAGCATGTCTTACATGTGTGAGTAGGACAATATGTCAACATCAGTTTCTAATAGGACACAGAACCGACACCTGGTGTTAGACTACCTGACTTTATATTATAGGCAACTTCACTTCACAATGCACTGTAGGAGTTGTATACCAAATGCACACATCTGAGAATGAATAGAATTCCTTTCCTTGTTCCTTTCCTTATGATGCACCACATGCTTATATTGAAAATACATCATCTTATCATTCAGATCAGCTGGCCGTGCCAGTGAAACTCTCTCCCACTCAATGCCATATCTTTTGTTCCAATTTGCCCATATTTCTATCATGGGTCTGTGGGACTATATCCTACACCACCACCCCCTCTATAGGCATTTTAATTATATCTACACTATATCAGTGGCATCAACATAGCAACTGTTCCCTAGCAACAAGATCGACAAGAATAAACTACATGTAAGATTGGTCTCCAAGTTGTATACCTGGTGAACTAAGGGATTTTCTGAATTAGTTTTCTCTCTTGTATGATGTGCTGCAGCAAGAATGGGAGTGAAACATTTGGGGTGTGTGTCAGTGTGGCTTCAACCCTGGTCCATTTAGAGCCAGTCAACAATGCAGCTGTGGTGAGCGGGCCGCTTCAAAGTATTTATCCACACATGCCTCCAGTGACCACCAAGTGTGGACAACTAAGTTTAAACTCTATTCATAGATGTGAATGAATGAGCACGCTGCCAAAGGCAGTTTTACCATTGACTGTAAACACCATAGTGAATCAACAGGTAGGAACTCAGGCAGCTGTGGAATAAAGAGTGGAATAAACAACTAAATGGATACAGATTCATCTATGGATCCAGATATCATCAGCAAGACAATATCCACTGTATGAAACTGATCTACAATATACTGTATTTTGGATGAGTGCGGAGAGGAAAAAGTGCTAGGTATGCATTTTGACAGGATACTGTATCTAGAGTACAATCTGACCTCTTTCGTTGTTCTCTTCATTTCTCACCACATCCCAATCATATATGGTTCAAATGAACCAAGATATAAACCTGCTTTGTGCTCATACATCACTTTCAAGAAAAACTTATTGTGATGTTATGTTTGTTCAAAATGAACCGTGCTATATTTATCACTTGCTGCCCTTTCTGCTCAAATAGCATGCAAAGAAGTATGTCTGTATTACAACAAAGCTAGATTATCTCATTCTGTTTCCAGAGGACTCAGTGTTAACAACCAACAATATCAACTGCAGTTAAAGGCCTCCTCCAATTAACTGATTATCCCATTCACATATCTAGGCTATTCTGAAACTTCTCCTCTCATGAATGACTGTCATCAGTTATACTCCCAGTCAAAATGAGCTGCAGTTGTGTAGCCAAGGAATCGGGGAAGAACAGCTGTGCTTTTGCCACCATGCAGGAATCAGTTGTTACTCCTATTCCATTCCTTAAATGAATGATTTAGTAGAGGACCTTGTTTGAAAAAGTCAAATTGCTGATGATGGCTTTGAGAGAAGAGTGGAGGCCACAGCACTAGCGTTTGACTGTGTTATTTCAGTTTTAATAAACAGTTGTTTGTTCTTGCCCCTTGTCTAGAAAACCAAGAGAGATACAGAGAGAAGAGTATGGCTCACCACAGAGAAGAGGACCTCATTGGGATCCCTTTCCCGAATCACAGCAGTGATGTCCTCTGCAGCCTCAATGAGCAGCGTCGCGACGGACTGCTCTGCGATGTCGTCCTCATTGTCCGAGACCAGGAGTACCGGACTCACCGCTCCGTCCTGGCCGCCTGCAGCCAGTACTTCAAGAAGCTCTTCACAGTTGCCACCTCTGATGGTGGAGATCATCATCAAACGGCAGCGGTGTACGAAATTGATTTTGTAGCTCCAGAATCTCTCACAGCTATTCTGGAGTTTGCCTATACGTCCACTCTAACAGTGACGGCGTCAAATGTTAAACAGATTTGGAATGCGGCTCAGATGCTGGAGATTCCATGCATCATTAATGTTTGTCTGGAGATCATGGACACTGGTGGTGGAGGTGGAGGAGGAAGAGAGGAGGAAGGAGAGGAGGATGAGGAGGAGGAAGAGGATGGAGAGGAAGATGAGGAGGAGGATGAAGAAGAAGAGGAGGAAGAGGAAGACGTGGGGTCAAGGAAGGATGAGCAAGATGAGGAGGAGGACAATGTCAGTGAGAGGTCAATGCAATCATCTGAGAGCAGGGGAGGACAGACGCCTCCAGAGAGAGAAGACTCCCCTCCTTCCAGTACCTCCAAGTACCACCACCAGTATGACCTCCACAGAGGGTCTTCCCAGTCCCAGTCCCAGTCGCCAGATACCATGAGTGGAAAACAGGTATATCACGTCTTTGGTAATATAGCTTATATTTATTATATTTTAATACATTTCCCGTGTAATTGATACATTGTATTATTTGATCATTATGTTGTTTTACCCATCTTGTTAAAACAAATGTTTTGAAGAAACCAGCCTAGGTTTGGCTAATGAAGCTGTATTGTGTTGTAGGAGAGTATGGAGAGTCGGGCGCAGAAGGACTTCTCTATTGAGTCTCTCCTCCAGGAGGGGCTGTACCCCCGCATGTCAACACTGGACAGGAGGGCCAACTTCTCCCCTCTCCTCCCTGGCTTCTACCCCTCTATGTGGGCTGCAGAGTTTCCCGCCTTCCCCCAGCAGCTCCTGGACCCCAGCCGTCATCAGCATCCCCACACAGGAGGCCGACCCCAAGCCAGGTTTCCACACCCCTATCCTACTCCTGCACCACCGCAGCTTGAGACCTCCAGGCCCCTTGATCTAGCTGTGAAAAGAGAGATCATTAAGGAGGAGATGAAAGAGGAACTCCCACCCAGTCTGCTTCATGGTGAGTTCCTAAAGGAGTTTGTCAGCTCTGGTCTGGGCAGTGCAATCAACCCAGGGTCAGTGCCATCAGAAGGTCACACACTGGATCAGATCAAGGATGAAGCTGACTTCCGGTCATACCTGACCTTCCTGAGCTCAGCATCCCACCTGGGAGCTCTATTCCCTCCCTGGCAGCTGGAGGAGGAGAGGAAGATGAAGCCTAAAGCATCCCAGCAGTGTCCCATCTGCAACAAGGTCATCCAAGGGGCTGGGAAACTGCCCCGGCACATGAGGACACATACGGGAGAGAAACCATACATGTGCACCATCTGTGAAGTACGATTCACCAGGTATGGGAAATATCAGTTTGTATCACAAATCATTACTTTACCATTAGTAATTCATGTTAGTACGATAGAAGAATAAAAACAATCATCTTGAGATCTTCATGTTCCAGTGCACTTTGACTAAAAAACAGCCAGTTATGTAAAACAGTAGGGTTAACGGAAAAGCATGCATGCTCTTGTGGCTGAGGTTTATCTGTTTTTACCTTATCTGAATATCACAGCGCTTAGAAATGGAAAGCCCCCTTCACTGGTTTCTTTGTATTAGTTATTATCTCATCACCTACATCCTGCTTCTTTGGCATATTTTCCAGCTGCATTTAGAACAGAATTTCAATGTTGTCAATGGACAAACTATCTATGATATTAACATAAACTAAAATCATCTTCAAATACTGAATCAGAACCCTCATCTTAATTGATAGTGACGATAGAAATTCAGTCACTTGTGCTACAAAAGATATTGCAATTGTAATTTATGTGTTAACATTGCCACCTACATTGCAAACATAAAAAGACATGTGGTTTTGTCACCTTCCCAGACAAGACAAACTCAAGATCCACATGAGAAAGCATACAGGTGAGCGCCCCTACATCTGCCTCCACTGCAACTCCAAGTTTGTCCACAACTATGACCTGAAGAACCATCTGCGTATCCATACTGGCGTCCGCCCCTACCAGTGTGAGCATTGCTACAAGAGTTTCACACGTTCAGACCACCTGCATCGGCACATCAAGAGGCAGAGCTGCCGCATCTCCCGTCCCCGACGAGGACGTAAGCCAGCCACTTGGCGAGCCACACCATCCAACAACTTCCTGTGCCCCCCCACTGCTGCCACCAATCGGTTTGAAGAGAACGGGTTAAGCTCTGCCTATCAGGGAGTCAAGGGTCATGGACTTGGGGAGATGCTCAGCCTAAGCAACAGGGGCCTGGGATATAAGAGTATGGACAGTGCTGGCAGGGAGAGCAGGGAGGAACGACGAGCAGAGGGAAAACATCTAGCAGAGGAGAAGGCAGGGTTGGGGAGGCAGAGGGGGGTGTTTGCCTTCACCTTGGCTGGGGAGGAGGTGCTTACCCATTCTCCATTTTATGCTGCAAGCTCTGACCCGTGGACCATGAGACTGGAGCGTGCTCCGCCTATCCCTGAGCCAGCCAACTGAACTCTGGTCTGTAAAATAAAAGACAAGAAAGAAAGTCTGCTTAACTCCTTGTCTGTCCTGTTCTAGGAAGATAAAGCACCTACAGATGAGAGTGAAAAAAGTGATATCAATGAACTTTTTGAAGCCTGTTGATGGGGCTAGAACCAGGAGAAAAACAGAAAACTTTTGGGAAAGACAGTACAATTAGACCTAATGGTATTGATAGTGAGATAAAAACAGAGCTAGTGGCAATCAGAAGTGAAATTAACACAACCACAGCTAAGCTACAAGAAAGAGGCACTGACCCTGTAAAAATCAGTGAGATCCTTCAAAACATTCAGAAAATGAAAGGGGAATTGGAAGAAAAGCTGAAGGCAAACAAAGTGAAGAAATTCCAACGAGATGAACATGAATACAAGAACAAAGAAGTATACTTCTGGCAGAGGAAACAAACCCCAAAGAGTGGACCCCCCTCCAAGAAGGATGAACTGGAGGCAACCAGCCACATCAGAGAGTAACTACACATCTGATGGATCCTTCAGCTGCCATGGTTTTTTAGGCCAGCATCACGTCAGACGGTGGGGACAGGGACGAGGGCAGAAGAAACAGAAAACAACCCCATCGAGAGGAGGCGCCCTTGACGAGATCACAAGCCGGGTCACTGATGTGGTGAATGTGATCAACCTGTCCAGTAAGACACTGATCCATCATGAACTTTCTCTCTTGAATACAGACAGTAATTTTGATGCAAAAGTTGACTTTTATAAATTTACAAGAACTTTGAGACTTTAATAATCATTTAATGCATTAGATGAGACTAGTGCAACATCTGCTAATGTAGAACCTGAACCAACTGTATGTGCTATTTAAAGTGCCCGAACAAACTATTCTGCATCAGAACCCAAAAGTGTGACATTCCCCTTTAAAGGGTAGAGCAAATTTGTTCACCCCGAACTCTTCAAATTGACACTTCCTGCAGATTAGTGAATAATGGCATAGACAAAATATACAAAATGAGAAAATACACCTCACATCACAATTTATCTAAGACTGAACAACATGAGGCACTTAAAAGATCTACAAAAAGACAAAATAATTATGATTACAAGTGCAGATAAGGGAGGGGCCATGGTGATCCAGAACACAGATGATTACAAAGCTGAAATCTGCAGACAACTGTCAAATGAAAACTATTACCAGAAACTGAGAGGTGATTCAACTCAAACATTTCAAAATGAGAGTCCCTAGAAGGAGCAGTTTACAATGTTGTGATAACTAAAAAGAACTTTGACTTCTTGTATACAAAATCATCAATTCTAGTCTTGTACATGCTACCAAAAATCTATAAAACAGTGGCATGTCCATCAGGTAGGCCTGTAGTGGCTGGAATTAATCCTGTTACAGCACTTCTCTCAGTTTCTGTTGATCATCATATTAAACCTTATGTCTGTAAGCTACCAACATTTATCAAAGACACTAATGATGTGTTACAGACTCTAAAAAGCCATTAATGATGTGTCAGAGTCTACCATATTATGTACATTGATGTTGAAAGTCTCTATACAAATAGTCCACACCAAGGGGATCAGAAGCCATGAACTATTTCTTAAGTGGAGAAGCAGACAATTTAACTCTTTTCTACTGGATGCCGCTGAAATTGTACTAAGAATTATTTTAGTGTTGGCATGGAATTTTATTTGCAGGTTAAGGGAACGACAATGCAAATTGGTATATTGGATCATTTGAGATCCATTATGTTTTGGACACTCAGAACCCTTACCTACCATATAGCAAATACTTTAAACGTTATATTGATGATATTCTGTGAATTTAATAATTAAAAGTGAATCACTGACGTTCAAACTTAAATATGAATATTAAGCGGTCAACTTTTTAGATTTATTGTATTTCAAAACAGAACAACAAACTAGTCCTTTACAGAAAGCCCACGGACAGAAACAATTTAGCGACTCCGCATGCACAGTTAATCATCCTCAACACATGAAAGACACTATCCCTATTAGCCAGACTGCAGCGAATCTGTAGGGGGAAAAAAACCTTTGATAATAAAGTGAAGATAATGAAATCACGCCTCAAACAACGAGGCTACAATGACGAAGATACTTTACCAAACATTATGATCATACACACATCCTAAAACACGTGACCGATCTAGCTATGAAATACAGCATTCCATCAGAAAACACCCTGTCAACTAACCCGACTGTGGGTAGACCAGTCGGAACGCCACTGAGAATCAGTCCGACAGGTTGGTGCATGCTGACTGCCTTTCTGAAAACACCAGCATCATGCCTTCGGTACCTGACGGCAATTACAAAAGTGTACGCAACAACGTAGACGCAACAAATTTACGCACCCTCTAACTGGAAAGGAGTAGTATAACATGTTTGGTGTAATAGCCTGCACATCTACAGGGGTCATTTACTTTTGTAAATGCCGCTGCTCAAAAGTCTATGTGGGAATGACAGTGAGAGCTTTGAAAACAGGTATGGCTGAACGTCGGTCTGCCACTCACACTGGTAATGTTGATGAGCCCATAGCTGCCCAGTTCACATGCCATTATCACAGTGTTTAGCTATTGTGGGGTTGAGGAGATG
>OOFE01005163.1:10459-26245 GCA_900323365.1 Monocentris japonica
CAGGAAGACGTTGCTGGCCAGGGCTTCCTTGTCCCAGACAGTGAGCTCCAGACAGACGTTGTTCAGGTCTCCCGGCTGGAGGCCACAGTAGGTGAAGGTGTGGTTCCACTGGGGGTTCACTGTGCGTCGCTCCACTGCCGTCTTGTGCTTGGTTGACTTATTGCTGTCGGGGAGCAGGTACCTGGATGAAGGAGCACAACTTCGATGTAGCTACTGCCAGCTTTTTGTAAGAAAATATACATACGTTGAATGTTCAGGCTGTTTTTTTGTGAATCACATCATATCTAAATATTGATAAAGGAGCATCTCACCCTTTTACAAAAGGATCAGAGGTGCCTCCTGACTTGACAGCAGTCAAATTCTTGGCTTGTTTGACCAGCAGCTCAACCATGCCCCCCTTAGGCAGTGTGAAGCTGCTGGTTTTCTTGCCTTTCAGGAACCCTTTCTTTACTGAGGAAGAGGTAGGAAGAAGGATACCACTTAGTGAAAGAACAAACCACCTTTATTTAACAGGTCCATATCTCAGTTTAACTTGGTCTGCAGACAGGTGTTTGATATTATTTTCATGTAGGTTGCACAGTTTGTTTCACTTCATTTAAAAACAATGAATGAATGAATGAATGTCAAGCAAGACCAGCTGGAGCAAAGCTTCTTCCCATTTTGGATCCAGACCCAGAGTTCAACAACCACGAGCTCGAGCATAATAATATATGATGTACATCACAGTTACAGATTTACCTTGCACTTGGTCCAGAGGCAGCGTGAGGTTCTTCTCTGCAGGAATGTACTTCAAGACTACAGTCAGCTCTCCTTTATACTGCATTGTGGAATCCATACAGCTCTCCACCTACACAAACATCATTCACATACCTTTCATACATTTATCGTGCGTGCTTGTGTGCGTGTGCATGAACGTGAAGTACAGAGCGCACACCCTGACTCCTGTTCCTACCTTGGGCAGTAGAGCGTACCACTCCTCTATTTGGGAATCAAACTCCCAGGAGTCAAAGGTCAGTTCCACCTCGCCCAGGAAGCTGTTGTGTCCAAATCGGTCGTGGTGCCACACAGAGATCTGTAGGGTTCGCGTCTCCAGCTGCGAGTGGCTGATCACATACTACACAACACGAGAAAATGCGAGCTTCATGGATTAGAGTTTGGAATTCAGCTAACCCTAGACAGGAAGAGCATCGCAGGGCTGTGCTTATTCAGTCGTACAGCCACTTACCCTCAGAGCCTCATTGAAGACAGGGTTAATGGTGTTGGCCTTGATGCAGGTTTTCCTCTTGCTCTGGCGAGACTTGTCAGGGAGTAGGTACGTCTTGACATAACTGCAATGCAGGACACATCAGTTGAGTCGTGCTCAATAGGAGGAGATGGATGCTCTGATTATTCTTCTTCCTAAGGCTCCGGGTACATGCCTCACACATGACATGTCAGCTACCATTAAGTAATAGGATGTCTATGATGCAGGCGTGTGTGTGTGTGTGTGTTTACACTCTTACGCATCTGTGCGTTGCTTCCTCTCGTCGCCCGTGGCCAAGTTGCGGCACTCTTTCACCAGGACATTGAGAGCCCCGGTTTTGTAGCTGTAGCTGATGTTCAACAGTATCTCACCGCTTACGCTGGCGTTGCCATAGTCACCGGTCTCACTGTACATGCTCATCATGCTGTTTATACTACTCTGTTAGGCAAAGACCATAGACAGAGAGGGAGATGTGAGAGCGGAAGAGCAGGCAAAGGGAGGAAGAGAGAGAGATCAGGAGGCAGGGGAAGAAATGGAGAGCAAAAGGACAAAAAAAAACAACAACAAAGACAGTTAGCCAAATAAGTGGAAGATCAGATGAGAAGAGAGAGCAATGGAAGGGTATAATCAGAAGACAGAAAGAAAGAGGGAACAAAGAGACACCAAAAAGAGAAACAAGAAAATAAAAACAGATGACATTCTCAGATGACATTCATTTTTACCAGGGGTTGCTCGAAAAGAGATTTGACTTGTCAATAGCTGCATATTGACCTGCGCACCTGTTATAGATTAAACAAGTAAAACTCAAATGCTACAATCTAGGTAGCCTGCAATACAAATAGATTGTGCTGAGTAACATGCCGACATGTGACATATATAACGGTAATAACCTCCTACTATATGGCTGCTGCCCCCATGGCTTCAATAGGGAAACGCAGCAGGATGTGAAAACTGCATGTTTGAGAAGAAGCATCCAAATCATAGGGGCTTATTTATGGTTGTTTCTCTTGTGAAATAGGAGAAAATGCCTCAAGTCTCATCTTAGTGTTAAAAAGAGCTAATGTGTATCTAAGAGAAATAAAAGGTATGAGACCTATTCTTGGATTTTGCTTTCCTATGGGAATCCACATTGAAATAAAATCACTGAGGCCTCTTAAAAAAACAAGTAATTATGAGTGGACTTGTTTACTAAGGAAGGGGGCAAAAATCACTGATGTGGTCTAGACAGGACAAATCTACAGAAATTACAATCCACAGAGCTTCCCTGGTAATAATATTGGTGTCCAGAGAGGGCTAAAGTCAGGAGGACAAAATGGAGCCACGCTGTGCTACTTTTATTGTAAAGTCCACCTCATTTATTTCCATGAGCCAGAGTGATGAATGACCAGTTTAGTCTGAGGAGCGTAGTCTTTATGGAAGCGCACACACATACACACACATACCACAGAGCACACAAGGCACAATGAATATACCGGCATACACCATACACACCGCTCTGGTAATGTCCATGTGGTTCTACTAATGTAATACAAACAAGTGTATACACAGAAACAGGGGAGACTTACAGTCTCAGCATCTGAGTCGGGGACATTGAGGTAGCCCCACCTTCTCTCTGAGCCAGGAGTAGAAGACTAGCAGCCAGTAAGAGATAAAACGGGAAGGAGAAGGAGAAAGAGAAGGAGAGAGAACTGAGCTCTGATGTCAGCGATAGACCGAGAAGAAACCCCGTCTCCGGCAGCCCGGACAAAAAAACACATTACACAGGGTTACCATAGTGATTATCAGACGAGACCGGAGAGATTACAACTGATCTGGAATCAACTGTGATACAAACAAGGACACACTGGACATGCAGTCAACACAGGCAAGTATAAACCTCGGCCTTGGCAATGCAGACAATCTCTGCACTTTGCTACATATAACAAGAAACTTATATGTCGCAAGAAACTATATTATTTACTTCTTTGTTTGTTTGTTTATTTATTTTTTATTTCCCCCCTTTTTTTCTCCCTGTACCCTTTCCCTCAAAAGTGAGGACAGGGGGAAAGGGCTTTTGCCAGGCCATCATTGCATCACTGTAAATACATTTGCTGTTCAGTTTAATTGATCGGATAAATAGAATGAATTAAATGAAACTAAAAGTTACTCTCAAGCTTAAGAAGTATTAGCAAATATGTTGTTCCAGTTGTGCTCTCCACCCCAAACTTGTGTCTCATTTCACACTCGGCAGAATACAGACACTCGTCATCCCCGTAATCTCCCTCATCACCTCCTTTCACTTCCATCCAACAGCTATAAGGGGACACAGTAAATATCAGACAGGCAGGATATCTGTTTTGCCCGTTTACCTATGTAATGTCTGAAATCACACACACACACACACACACACACACGCACACACACAGACACACACACAAATAGTAGTTTAGTGACTGGGACAATGAATGCAGCATGAGTCATGAAATAATGTGATTGTTTCAGTAATTTCTCTAACTAGATTTCCAGCCAGGCCAAGTGCTTAGAGGGTCAGTGCACACTGACGCACATCTAGCTTCATCTAACATTGGCTTAAGCAAATCCAACAAGCCTCCTGAGTGTGCTGTGTCAGTGGTAGGTGTTTGTGACACAAGTGCTCACCCTGGGGCATGTGTGAGTGTGTGTCTGTGTGTGTAGTAAGTAGTGTTTTGTGTTTGTAAGCATGGGCGTTACCGTGGACACTGCACTGCTGAGGCGCCGGCTGTTAGCTTTGCTGTGGGCCGACATCAGAGCGTCGATGTCTTCCTCCCTGTCCTCATCAGAAAACTGCAAGCCACAGCATTCAGAATTAATCAAAAGGAAGACAACATTTTGAAAGCAGGCTGAAGACTCTTTGAAGTAGTAAAATTCACAGTTAGCACAGCATATCTGTGTGGGAGGATGCAGCCGACTTCCTTAAATTCGATGAGACAAGTCCGGACAGAGCGTACTGATGTATTTACTCGCTCATTATATACAAAGTCCTTGAGCTCACTTTTCTGTGAGCGTGATTGTCCGTGCAGTTTAATGTGCGTAGTTGTGATGAATGTACAATATTTGCGTGTGTGTGTGCATAATGCAAAATAAGCATGTGCCTGTGTTTTCATGAATAGCTTTGACAGTCAGTGTAAATGAACACTCAGTAAATACAGAGACAAAGCATCTACACTGACAGATCCACCACCTGTTTCAGCTTGCAGCCATCTAGACTCTCCTCTGCAGTCTATGAAGTGAGCCCTGAAGCGAACTTAAAATTCAGGCCCACGTCTAACACATCATGTTGAGCTATCAGCCCACAGCTCGTGGCCTTGATATGGATAGGGATGTCTGGACCGCAAGAGGTCTGGATTATGGATTACAGGCTTACTGGATTAGTCCCTGTGGAAACCCGCACAACACAGCCTTTGATGTGATTGCGGTCTGCGGTGAGGGGTCTTGTAGAAATCAAATATGTGATTGGAGTTGAGGAAGGAAGAGGAGGATTGATGCCGCTTACTGTTTCGTTGAGCCCAGGGACTGAGCGGCTTCTGAGACTGTAGGCATCATCACTGGGTTCAGAACCAGGAGCTGACAGGTCCATATCTGAGCGACTGTGATCTGGCACGGGGCGGGAGGAGAGGGAGTTCAGAGAAAGAATAAGAGAACATTTATTTTTCAAAGGGGATGAGCCAGGGAATGGTAACACAAACATTGACTGACAACTGGAAGCGGACAGGAAATAAAGTCACCGTGTTATCTGCTTAAACAAACATCATGGAGACAAGCAAAGTGACTCTCTGCACACAGAGTAACCTCAGAATATCTTTAGAGGCGGTGCAACAAAACAAAAAGTCTACAGATTACAGCGGCAATGGGAGTTCCTCGGTGTATATTACACGGGATACATTAGCGTAAATGGGAGATAACCAGAGATCCTATCCCTTTACAGCCCCATGGGCACCAGTAGCTCTTTCACAGCTTAAGCTCATGACACTAATTGGAGCTGTTGCTGAATCTTGACGTATGCCAGAGCGCCATATGTTGCTACCACAGCCAGCTGTTACTGATGGAGAGAAGGGTCTGAGCGGTGACACCAAGAGGAGAAGGGGAGAGTTCAACGTATGAAGAAGACAGTGAAAGGAGAGAATAACAGTAATTTACATTTCCAAGTGCAGAGGTGACATCTGCCCCTGACAGAGTAAGAGACACTTGAATGCGTAATTGTATCCTTTACGAGGCACTTAACAGTCTGAGTTGGAGTGTAGCTGAAGGCTCGTGCACAGTCCTAGTTAGACCGTCTAACCTCACCTCGGACACGTTCTGTTTTCAAAAGACTGTGACTCAATTGTTATGTGAGACTATGAAACTATGAAATAAAAGCAGCCGTTCAGGAGAGTCATGTCTCACACCATCGGTGGTGTGGGGACCCTGTTGGGTTGTCATGGAGATACCTGATGAGACTGACGCCCTAGACACAGAAATGCTGGGGGTGCCAGATTCTGTCCCGCGATGCCCGAGAGCCAACTTCTCAGACGCGCTGCCATTGGACTGAAAACTGGCAACACTTTCTGCTCCGTCAGGCTGTGTGCATACACAAATACACACACCCACTATGTTATAATAATTCAGTTGGTATCGTTTTCTTTCTCCCACCTTGTGTGTGTGTGTGTGTGAGAAAGATCAGTTGCTGACCCTGACCCTCCGGCTGTTGCTGGGTGTGGCAGATCTGTCCAGAGCCTGGGAACGCAGGTTGTTGGGCACCGTGGGCAAACCTGAGGACTCCAAGGCCACAGCAACGCCACTGAAGAGGGAACAGAAACCACTTAAAACACCAGCAGACTTTCACATTTATTAGAAATATCAAACATATCGCCATCTTTTAAAATTATTGAACGTTATATTACACTCAAAAATCATCCATCAAACAATTCCACTTCTAGGGCTCCTGGACTTTGGAACAACCTGCCTGTGTCACAGCTGCGCTGCCTCCCTCCTCTCCTACCTCTGTTCCTTAGTGTCTCCCTCTCTCTGTTTGTGTCCTTCTTTCTGTCTCTTTCTGTCTATCTCTCTCTGTCTCCTTCTCACAGGCTGTGGGCGTGTCTGATGGAGCGCCATGCTGCTGGTGCTGCACAGCTGATTCCCATCTACTAATTTACTCACCATGTATTTAAGCTCTGCCTCCAGTTAGTTTGGTGCTAGTTTGTCTTTTTGTCGACTGCTGCGGCTACTGCCCTAGAACTGGTCAGTCTAGTTTCAGTAAGTTAGTTTGTTTCCCATTGCTTGCCTGTATTCCCGTTCTTTGTGACACACCAGTAAATCTGCCTCCAACCTTTCCTCTGCGTTTGGGTCCACTTGTGCTAGGTCTAACAGCCTGGGGGACTACTTTTATGCAATGCTCTGTTATTTATTGTCCTTGACCTCCTTTTTATGTTTTACTTTTATGTTTCTTGCGTTGCTTACATTCCCTTGAATGGATGTTGAATGAATACATTTTGTCGAGGTCAAAATGAAAGTAGCTGCTACCTGCATCATTTTGTGAAATCGGGAACTAAATATCTTTCTAATATAATTTCAAAACTGTTTCCAAAACTGTTTTAATATGATTTTTTTTACTGTGCCATAATATCATGCTTTGTAACTGTTTTGAAAAGTGCTACAAATAAAGATTATTATTGTAATTTGGATGGACACCTGTGTGAGCGTGGAGCAGAGCGGACGCTTCGTATGCTGTGAGTGTCTACATCAAGGACAGAATGAACGCTGCCACTGTCAACGCCGTTCTCCGGCTTCAGGTTGGACCAGCCGCCCCTTTTATCCATCTTCATCCTTCAGCACACACATATACACACACTTTTATCTATACAGGAGATATCATCTCATCCAATTCCAGTGTGCAGTTTGCAGAGGAAATACACACAAACGCTTCCAAGAGATGCTTTTGCCTGTATGGCTGCTCTATTGCATGAGAGTGTCCTGAAACACTGTCATCTTCTTGTGAACCACCAAAAGCAGTGTGCAACCAAGACGAGTATAGAAGCTGGCGAAGAAATTAGAGGAAAATCCAATTAAAGCTAAGTCGATATACCAAATGCATTTTCAAACGGAATTCAAGGTCTTTGAAAAATCAAATGAGCACTGAGCTGCTCTTTATGGTTTAAGGATTCTTTTGAAGGCACACTGCAGACTACATTTGGTCTGAGATGATTTCACCATATCCACTCACTGTTTACCACATAAACTACATATTTTCATGTATTCTTGTGTTGTGTACTTAAGTAAAAGCTATAAAATACAGTGTGTGCATGTGTATATTAGTTACATAATTGTGTATGTGTGGCTCCTTACCCTTTCCTTATGGCCCCATCCACAAGGTTCTGTATTGCACTTTTGTTGGGTCTGTGTGTGTCAGGCAGGCCCGGTTTATCTTGGGTTGACATGACCTCCGGAGACTTCTTCTCTGTGGCTTGTGATCAAAAACAGTCAATTCACTTATCAAAGTCAGCTGATGCCAGAGACTATTACAGCGCCTACTCAACAACACAATACAGTACATTAGAGGTCATGCTCACCAGTAGGACTGCTCAGGATTGTCTGTTTGACCACGTCGCTGCCGAGCACAGCCCCCTGCTCAAAGCGCTTGGACCTCTCCTCCATGAACCACTCTCCCGTGACCACCTTCAGCTCCCTGCCATGTAAACACGTCATCCACCTCAATGTCTGCACTCTCACTGTTCAGACCTTAGCTAGGCGCTCATACTGGGAAGCCTCTTGGAACACTGTTGGATGTGTGGATCTGTGATGCTCAATGCATTATTTTGCGATGGTGTACCCACTTTCCCTCAGCCTGCCTCGTCTACTTCTACTTCAGTTAGTTATTTCCTACATTTCTCAGAATGACTTTCAACAGCCGCCAGAGAACGGACGTCAACTTGTTGCGTGCAAGTTTTACGTGTAGCTGGGGAGAGCAAAAGAGCGTTTTTCCAGTAGAGAAAAAGCAAGATTTGCACCCCTTGCTCAAAATGCAACATGTCTTGTGGCTGCATTGCATTCTGGTCTATTGAGGCTACTGGCAGTGGAGAAATTGATGTTGCCTCCTCTTCTAAGATGGATTTCTCCCTGTATGATTGTTGAACGCCACTCTAGAAAGAAGCCCTTGCTCTTTGATTCTGAGGGGCTGTTTACCGTTGATGTTTTAGATTGTAGATTTTTTCTGCTATCAAACTCCATTGTAGTTGTGTTGTAAATATCTCAATGTGACGCCACATCATCTACATTTGGCCTGTTATTACTGTTTACAGGAATAATAAAAATATACCACCAAACAACAAAATGGGCCCAGAAATCTGAGTACATCGCCAATAGCTGTTTTCCATTACAGCCACAAAGACTAAGCTGTTCTGTGCCCTGTGATGTCACACTTACGAGATCTTGGCACAAACATTGCACCTCCACTGGCGTCCTTTGGGAGGTGTCACGCGGCACTCGTTGCAGACGCGCAGCTGACACTCCTCGCAGAGCTCACCGCGGTCAAAGATCAGGCCCAAGGTCTTTAGGCAGCGAGCACACTGGCGTTCCCCCACCTCCTGGGGCCGACGGGAACCCTTCCGCTTGATCTCCAGCAACTCATTCTTCAGCTTCCTGTAGAGGAGAAAGGAGGAAATGGAGACATGTTAAAGTTAAATGAGAGAGAGAGAGATGAACAGAAGACCCAGAGAACACGATGCATAGTTCTCACCGTATCCTCTTCTCCTCTCGTTTCCTCAATTTCTCGTCTTTCTGCAACACCTTCAGGATCATTTCTCTTTCATGTTCCAGCAGAAAGGAGAGGTTCAGATCCTCCCCGGCCTCTTCCATTGGTCTG
Source organism: Monocentris japonica (assembly GCA_900323365.1). Lineage (NCBI taxonomy): Eukaryota > Metazoa > Chordata > Actinopteri > Trachichthyiformes > Monocentridae > Monocentris > Monocentris japonica. Next base: position 19,558 of record OOFE01005163.1, read on the forward strand.
TCAGTCTTGACCCAGCCAGTTAGAGCCGCCAAGGGAAGGTATAGTTTTGTTGCATGTAGGCAGTCAGAAAGAACTACATGACCCTGTGATGCCCGTTTTGGGCTCTGCTATGTTCTGTTAACGTTTAGATTGTTGTTCTTTTACCGTAAGCATAATCTGAACTTCCCTCCGAAGGTCCCTCCGATGCTCCTCCGTTTCTCTGGTGTGCCGAGGAAATTACAACCGGCAAACAGCAAATTCCATTCGCCTCCACGGGACACCTGTAGAGTCAAACAGACAGCAGGGCCACATGCTTTAGTCAATACAACATGGTTGATGTTAGAGACTTGGATGAAGATGGTTAAGCCTGGCTTTACAGTGAAAGAGCTACTGGTTAATGTGCTTGTCTGTTCACATGGCCCGTGTCAAGGTTCTAATTGAAACAAGACATTGATTGGTTACAAGGGCAAGTACGATTAATTGGTAGACATCTGACAGGTGTACAGCGGCTTCACAACCTGCCAATTAGTCGTCAAGGCCCAACACCCACATTTCTGTCCCAAGAAAATCAGGACAAGACTTACGCTAATGCTGGACATGCATGCATGCATGCAGGTGTATGCACACACACACATGCCTGCCTCGCGTTGATTATTTTGGACATTTCCTCAGTATTGATAAACGGTCCACAGGGTACACGGTGCAAATGTCACTCCTAGCCCTGCTGTGGTGCATTGTGGGAATGCAAGCTGCACCTTTGCTGAATACCTGTGATACCGTTGTCAAATTGCTGTGCTTTCAATGCACAGACACACACACAATTTTCTACCTAACTGCATCGTCTGATTAAGTGCAGTCTCAAGATGGTGCTGTGAGGGGGGCAACTCTTTGAGGCCTATCATAGTACATCATCTGTCTGGCCTGTGCTGTGGATGAAAGGAAATAATATCATGATTTTGTTGGTCATCTCTAATTTTACAGCCGTGTGATGAGCAGCACAACAAGCCACTATGGTTACCACAGCAATTATGATTCAGGATTTCAAGTACCAATGTTCTGCTTTCCAGTACCCTATCAAGAGAGGAAATGGAATGATGTAGTGGTGAAACAGTACTGAATCAAAGACATAATGCTATGGGGGAGGCAGGGGGGTGGAGGTTAGATGGATAAACTGATTAAGGCAGGACTGAAGGAGGGAATATTCGGGGAACAGGCCAACAAACCAAGCAGAAGGTGAAATGGGGGAGATGAGAGTCTTGGATTTATTAATGGAGGAGGAGGAGGGAGACAGAGAGAAAGAGAGAGCAAGGGAGAGGTATATGGCATATGGATTAACACAAACAAGCGTCTACTTGAGTGAGTTACCCGTGTAATGCAAATCCCATTTACCTTGTAGTGCACAAGCTAACTTTATTTCTTCTGTTATGAAAACAGAGTTACCAAAAACTGATGGGTTGCATGAGGCACAGAGGAGATGGGCAGAATTTTGCCAGTGCTTGTAAATAAACGTGGGATGAAATGAATGATTAGAGGAGGATAATATAATAAATGAATGGAGTGGAGGGTTCTGCATGAGCCCACGCCAACCTCCGCCAGTCCTTATTCATCACTGTCTCTTTCATCCTCTTCCTGTCTTCTCTCTCGTTGCCTCTTCTCTTTGCTTTACATGAATTACTGCTGATGAACTGACAGACACCCTCCCAGTTTCAGTTGCAGCCCAAGACACATCAAGACATCAGTGATTAGCATTTTGAAAAAGCGCCGCAGCTGCATTGTAGCTGATGAAGAGATGTTCCTTTGCTTTTAAGACGCGAGACAGGGGTTAAACTGAGCGAATCATCAAGCTCTATGATTTCTAGCAGGTTCAGATGACTACAAACCTGCTTCACTCCACAATTCACTCACTGTCCTCTCTTGTTACTTGGGCAGCTGTGTAATAAGCATCCCTTTTGCCTCCCTTCTTTCTGAGTCACTGGATTCCTGCTCACTCTTTACAAAACAAATGACACACATACACACCCCCACACACACACACACACACACACACACAGAGGCCAAGACAAACTCACAGGCAGTCTAGTGACCAGTTCAGCAAACATTCAGACAACACAAGTAAAATATTGGCCCTCTGTGAGGAGGGGAATACGAATGACCTGAATCTGACAAAAAATAGCAGCAATTTTTCCATTGTTATGAACTGACCACCATTTGAGTTTAAACAGTGGATAAGTACGATTCAAGTCAAAAATGTGTCACATAATTCAGAGAAACCGTAGCTTATTACAACATGAACATTTCGGCAAGTGCAGAACTGTGTCCCATGATGCTCATGACATGCCGGGTACATATGACTAATACTTGGTCAACAACAGCAATAAAGTGGAACCAGTATTAATCTGGCCTGGCATCATATCATTGCCATATTGAGAGTGCCACACACCACTGTCTTTATCTCAGAGTTTCAAATGTGTGCTGCAGTAGGCGCGGTGTCCTGAGACGGTCCTCCCTGAGTACACACAGCACGCATTCCCACTGCCCTGAGTCAACACCGCAGTGACGCTTAAGCCCCTGAGCAGAGGAAACACACTCACTCAGCCCTGTACTAATAATGTAGCCCCAAGGAAAGCACAGCGACTCCCTGCTTTCATTAATAGAGTATAGAAAAAGGTATTAATTTTTAGTTCCAAGAGGAATGATGTGTCATCACGTCCCTGCAATATAAAAGGAGGCACTGTGAAGCCGAGTTGTGTTCTTTTCCTGCTTTTTTTCCGTGGCGTTAAGAGCAGGAAAGGTGTCCTCGTGGTATTTTTCATATTTCTCATAATTCTCTCTAACTGTATGATTTATAGTACAACCGCAGATAGACGCTGTGACATTTTGTCTCTGTTCAGGTTGATTATGATGCATTGTTTTCTGCAGGTGGCCGAGCTTAGTGACAGGAGAATCAATCTGCCAGTTCAACACCACAGGTGTGAGAGTGGCTGGGCTCCAGTTGGCAGAAAAGCAAAGGATATGTGGATGAGTAAAGGATACAGGGCTCAGATAAAACACTGTCATTATTGCACATGGACAAAATGACACCTAACAATATATGACTATCAAGTAAGGAGTAGGTTTGTCTTCAGAACAGCTTCAATCCTCTGTGAAATGCTGTCACGCAAGTGCTGAACTGTGTAGGAAAAGAGGGAAATAAGGAAAGCCTCCATTTCTTTGAGGGATGAAGGATCCGCAAATCTCCTTTGCCCGCTGTGCTCCCATAAAGGTTCAATGATGTTTAGATCTGGTGATTTATGAAGCCAGGAAAGGCGTTTGGCTTCATCCTGGTGTTCATGAAACCACTGTTGGATTAGTTTAGCAGTATTTATGGAGGCATTATCATCTTGGAATATGGGATCATCATGAGGGACCAGTGTTTGCACCCTAGGGTCCAGTGAAATGGCCTCATATGCCGTGGCTGTTATACGACCATAGAGACCAATCATTGGGCCTAATGACTCCCACTAGACAGCTGTCCATACCATTACAGATCCACCATCATGTTTAACAGCTGGCAGAGGAGATTGTGGGGTGTAAGGCAAATGCAAGCCTGTCCATATGTAGGAAAAATGGTAGAAGATGACTCATCAGACCACTGATGACTTTTTTCCATTGCTCATGGATCCAGGTTTTGTGCTCCTTACACCAGTTTATGTGTCTTTGTGTGTTTCTGAATGTCAGCCCCGCTATAAATAACCGACTTTGTGAAGCCATGGCATATAGTTTTTGTTGAGACTGTCATAGAGGTATTGATTCAATTTTGTGCACATTTTTGAGGCTGTAGTGTTTTGGTGTTTAGCAACTAGTATAAGTATATAAACACAATAAATAATAGTTTTTGTGACTTGGAACTGTTAGTTGCCTCGTGTTGCTTTAAATACTCACATTTAAAAGTGGTCAGGTCTCTTCTAAAAGTGACACATACTGCTAATTGGCATTCAATTTAATATGATTGGCCTGTAGTTGTGATTTAGTTATTTCAAAGTTAAAGATTTTTATGTAAGTACACGTCCATCTTATCAGCCTAAATCCCACAGTAAGGCTGCAATAGAGAATAGCATCTCATTCCCCCTGATATGCCATAGATTCGCCCAATTTTCCCACATGAAATCCTGGTGGAAATCTTCTCTGAGGACAGGAAGTGATGAGTTGAAACTTAAGTGCAAATTACAAAACTTTCTTCTAAACAGCAGCAGGTGAGAGCTCCGTCCAGAGAAAGCTGGACTCACCAACGTTAGCTCTTTTGTCTCTCTCGTTCCTTTGGTGTCCTCTGATATAAAGCATCACAGACCGGCTGGTTGGTCAACATGAGCGTGATGTGTGCAGCTTACTGACGTCATGTTACACGATTTCTGTGCATTGAATTCCTCAAAATTCAAACAGTTACCTCTAGCTGTCATTTGGGGCTGCCAATGTGCAAAAATTGCATAGCACAACTTTAAAGATGTTTTTCATGTGGTATTATTTCTGTAAATTAGTCCCTGTATATACTGAGGCTGGTTCTGTTGATTGAATCTCTTCATGCTATACCCATGCAACATAGATATTAGATATTTGATATAGAACCACACATTTTACATCAGATAGTCTTGTCTTTGTCTTAACTTCGTCCCATTGCTCTCTGCCCATCTCACCTTCAATATGCTCTCAGCGGTCTGGGCACAGTGATAAGCTCTGGTGCAAAAACTGTGAGTGTACCACACACCATTTGCTCTGTGTGAGTGTGTGTGCACAGTTGTGTGCATCCATGAAAGAGTGAGAGTGAGGTAGAGAGACACCGAATATTATAGGGAGTCTTATATAGTGAATTTCTAGGAGTATTTGAGCAGAAATGTGGGTCACCCTTCGCTTCCAATTGAAAATTCATCAGCTCCCATAGTGGCCTTAGCCTTGTTATTTCAGCTAAGATCAGCACAGATCTCTGACTAAAGAGATCTTTCTAGAGCATACAGTAGCTTGGCCCACAGATCCTTCACCTTATATCAGCAGATTCTTCATCTCCAGAGAGGCTGATATTTTACCAGATAATTTCCCCAAGGGTCCCCATTACCAGCCTGTACAGTATCACACAATGTTCAGAGAGGTGGCCACGATGAGCTGGAGGAGTTTGCATTGGTGGTCCAGGTCATTAATAAATCATACATAGCTGCCATCTCCATTTAATGTACAACGGCACTGCTCTATTAAGCACTATTCTGTCCTCACGGTGAGGTCTGGAGAGTTCTTTTATGTCTGGATCCTGCCATTGAAACTTAGTGGTATTCAATCTTTAATGCATCATGGTTGTATTGTATTATTCTTCATCTAATGTATAGCCTTAGGTCCCTGGTGGCAATTTACAGGCTGCTGTGCGGTTGCCTCCTGAATCATTAATGCCACACAGAGGCACCAGTAGAAACTGATGATGAATGTCAGAGAGTATGTGGGCTCGGTCTCTAGAGACCACTAAACGGCAGGAGGCTTCCATTCTGTACCAGTGGCCAGAAGCCTCATTAGGCCTGCTGCAGCCAGCCAACACAACAGTGTTTTAGATACACAACGGCCATAGGTGACCATAGGGTAAGTGTACGACACCATTAATCATTCATGGTCACTAATGATACATGTCACAACTCACTACGTCCAACTGTGTCATGGCATATACGAGAGGATATAAAATACATCTACTACTGTGCTATTTTCTGGTCTTATTAGTAGGGTCTGTTTTCAGGACTCCACAGACTCCTAGACCACAATGCTCCAGGGAAAAAAAACATCCATTACTCATCCACTACCTCTGATCAAAGGTCCTAAGGTCCTAAGAATCACGCAAGATGGTGTGAAATTGGACTTTAAGGACAAGCGGTGTCCTCGCAAAACCTTCAATGTTTAATGGCTATCGATCCTTTATTCAAGGGAAGTATCACAAACCATGACAGATGGAGCTATGGGTCGTAGCACAGTAACGCTGAATAGACATAAAATTCTATTGCTCTCTTAAGTAAGATGACGGGGAGCAGACTGATTTGCGATGAGTGATGGTAACACTGTGTCAACAGACTGAGAGTGCCCTTAATAAGGAAGCAAGCAAGCAGGCAGGTTTGCTTAAGCAATATCTTTCTCATGCTTAATGTGATTTACAACAGAGTGCTGTGCACGCGCATGGACTCACATGCACACAAAGGGGAATTTTGATCCTTCAGAATTTCCTTTTAATTCAATGCTAAGGAACAACTGTACGTAAAAACTGCAGATTCTGACTAAGAGCCTATATGGACGGGATAGGGCCAAAAAAATGGTTTTCAATTCGCCCTGCTCTCTTTTATCTTAAATACGTTATCTTCACTTCAAGGAAATGAACCAAATAGAATTCATCCCAGTATCTCAGCTGTGTATCTTACTGCATATAATCCACTTCCTGGGATAGGATGTGGACCTCTGTGCACAGTGAGGCGAAATCGATAGGCAGCCATCGTCTTTACAGACAGCTAGAGATGAGATCTGGCATGAGATGAGATGTTGGTTGGTTTTGGGAAAGGAACACACACATTCAATAAAACATGACGTGTTTATCCAAGTGGAAACTATCCCTGCCTACGTGTACTTCACAACTAAGCTGTGAGCTCTCTCTCTCTCTCTCTCTCTCCCTCCCTCTCCCTCTCTCTTTCTCTCTCTCTCTCTCACACCCCCAGAG